>CAIGQW010042275.1:571560-587378 GCA_903798125.1 Danio choprae
AGGACTCAAACCAGCGACCTTCTTGCTGTAAGGCGACAGTGCTAACCACGAGCCACCATGCCGCCCTACTTTTTATTTGATTTTTTAGATTTTTATGTATGTAAACTCAGTTTAAAAAATCCTCTTGCATTCAATATTTACACATTTTTTTTGCTGTTTTATTCTATTAAGGTCTAATAACGTTTATGCAAAACTTCAAATAAAAATATTATCTTTTTTATTTCTTTTATTGTCATTGAGACTATACATTGTTAATCTAGACTAAAGAAACATTCAATTCATTTTCATGAATGCCATTCTTTTGTGTACCATTATTGTTAAGGGAAATATATAGTAAATAGTCTGTAAATATATCTCATTTAAATTATGCTTCTGCGAACTGACTAAATTTTGTCTAAAATGATTGTTTGACATTAATCTATGTTGAATCAAATAAATAGTTTATTTCTAAAGTTACTTTTTTTGTAATGTCTATGGTGATTTTTACATTTACCATGATGACTTTAGGGCAATTTCTTAGGAATATTTAATATGCAATTAATTTGCTATTAATTAGAATTAAAAAACAGAAAATCAGCCCTATGACCACTCTGTTCACTTGTCATTTTCAACATAATCAAGATGAACAGATGACTATATACAGAAAAAACAAGAGATAATACATAATTTCAATGGACGGAGGAACTGGTACATTCATCTTGAAACACACAAATGTCAAAAGGCATACCACAATGATAAAAAGATACACTGTGACATATTCCAGATAACAGCTGATAAACAACAGCAGTATATTGTTGTTCATTCATTCATTCATTTTCTTTTCGGCTTAGTCCCTTTATTAATCTGGGGTCGCCACAGCAGAATGAACCGCCAACTTATCCAGCATATGTTTTACACAGCGGATGCCCTTCCAGCTGCAACCCATCACTGGGAAAAGTATACTGTTGTGAATGTAGTAAAGTACAAGTTTTACAATTTGCATGTCAGATTAAACTCAATGAATGCCATTAAATATAAAGAGGGTGTGAAAGTTTAGCTCTTTTATTAATGTGCAGGGCTTGCATTGTGTTATTAAACAACGCTTTGCCAACTAAGTCAGTTAGAATCAATTAATTACCATTCAAGTACTAAAATTCCTTGGAGTAAAAACATCTGTTAAACTTCAGACATTAGAAACTGATGTTAAATGTGATATAATAAAGCCTTTGGTTGTTAATTGTATGACTTAGTGAGTTTTAATACAATCTCTAAATCATGTTTGGAAACAAATTCATGACACTTTCCAAGCTTAATGAAGATTACATTTCTTTAGGTTTAAAACTATAGAAATTATGTTTAAGGCAAGATATTACAGGTTATACAAACTTTACATGATCACTAATCACAGTACAACAATAATCTTTTTTTATATTATGTTTTAATAGGCAAATGACTCTTATTGTGCATATATAATCTTATATAATAAAAAAAAAAAATATATGAGATATATATATATGAGTAAAAAAACATGAGTTAAATGTAGCTAGACATGTGGTTTTGAATATCTCTAACACTGCATTGCAAAATAAATAAAATAAAATATGATATACAGTCAAGCCTGAAATTATTATGATCATATGAATATTATATATTGAATAATATAATATGAATAATATAATGAATAGGAATAATTTTGGGTATACACTAAATCTGAACAGAATAAAACCGTAGAGTCTGGTGTGTATGTAAATGCTGCTGAAATGGAAATGTGTGGCTCAGTGCACATGAAAAAAAAAAAGCAATTTGAGAAAACAGCCTTGAAAATAGATGCATTATATGTAGACTGAAAGCAAAAGATAACATGTAATAAAATAAACTCCTGAATGTATTAGTTTCCATTTCACAAGTCTGAATAAACGCATGAAGCAACATAGCACAAAATATCAAATTTAACCAAAGCATGAAAAAACAAAACAATTAGAAAATGAGAGAGCGGCTTTTAAAAATGTAGATGCTATCTTTTAATTCACAAATTAATCAAGACATTGACCAAACCAAATAAACTGCTTCCCGATTGTTGTTGAACAGAACTTCTGAAGCCTCAGCATGCTGTTTTGTCTGCATGATTCAGATGTGCGATGTGTTTGGCCTGCTTCCTGCACACACTTTCACAACAGGAAATCTGTTGGTGCAGCAGAATTTCTTAAATACGAGAAACACCTCTGTACAAAGAGGCAGCTCTCTTCTCAAAAGCAGACGATTTCAAAAAGAGTCTCACAGTCGCTTTGCGCTGAAAGGCTTCATATTGTGTTTCCTATTTTGAAGTTTTAGCTGCAAACTTGAGTAAGTTTTGAAGAGCGCTCAGCTGTACGTTTTCACTCTTATCCTTCACCTCCTCAGCACGAGCCTTCTGAAGAAGAACAATCACTTTAAGTAATTCTCAGATCCACAGAGGAATGTTAAACAGGAAGACTCGCTCTGCTACACACAAAGCCAGGATGGAGCTCCCAATTTCACTGACAACATCAGTTACATGCAAAGACATGCTGCTGAACACATGGAATTAAATTCCTCCCAATGTTTTCAAGAGGCTGTTAGATTCAACTACACTTCGATCTGATTCAATAAAGAACATTTAACTATTCCATTGGATAAATTATTCATGTTCCTCAAAACTAAGAAAAATATTCTTTTATGAAATGTTCATTGAAAGACTCTTTGGGGAACCCAAAATGGTTCTTCTATGGCATCGCTGCAGAAATGCTCTTAGAGCTGCACAATTAATCATTAGAGGATCTTAAACCTTTGACAAGCCACTGATCTGAGGAGAGAAGATGTCAAGTAGAGTTATGAAACAGCTCCGGCCTTTTCAACCACACTTTCACTATTTCTGTGTTCCTAAAAGTCAAATTATCACACAATTACTGGGTTTCTAAGTTTGTAAAGTTTTCTATGGTAGGAATGCTTTTGAAATTATGTCAAACTGCAAAATATACATTAGTTACTGTATCAGATTACGTGATTTTGACCCTCAAATCTTTGACTAAAAGATGCTACCTGACCAAATCTAAATCGCCATATATAACGATGCATGTGAAAGGTAGAACTAGCGACTGACATGCTATTAAACATCCTGTTTCTGTCAGGACATTGTGAATCATCTCAGACATGTAGTCATTTGTCTCCCACTTAGATACATTATTCCAGATAAAGCAACTGATTCTTGCTTTCTGACAACTGTCAGTTTGACACCATACGTCATATAGTATAAACCTGGCATAACCTGAAGCTTTTAATGAAGAACATTTTACAAGCTTCAAATGAAGACAATGTACATCGTTGCACTAGTAGGTGTTAAAAAACTGATAGCCAGGAATAATAATTTATTCAAAATTAAATTTACATTTTTTAAAAGTTTTAATGAGTCAGGTAGTGTGTTTTATGGTGGCCGAGGGATTCAGTATATCTGTCTCAGAAGAAAGAAACTCAAACAGGTTTGGAACAAGTGAAGGTTCAGTAAATGGTGACAGAATTTTCATATTTGCAAGAATTGTCCCTTTGATCAAGCTTTAGTAAATTGCATTAATTTTGTTCAGTTGTATGAAGAACAATTCTGTTTTAAACCAGAAATCCTGCTTCTCAATTTATCCAGAATCACAAAACCCCAATCTGTTAAGGGCTTGGGTAGTCATTTTGTTTGTGAGGCTCACGACCAAATTTAACACATTTAGCAAAGACAAACACCAGGACATGATTAACCTCACACAAGAGAGGACACTGTCTAAATACAGCACAGGCCCACAGGGCACAAAAATATGTCTGCGAGAAAGAGGGCGAGCACGAGAAAGCTGTGGATTTATTATGCTCACATTATGCTCGGTTTCATGTTGGAAGCTCCGTGCTAAACAAAACCTAAAGCATCTGTCTTAAACTCAAACACTTGCCTTCCGCCCGACCCGTTATGGAAATATTTACAAAAGCGGTGGACTTTTAAAGTGACCATATAAGTCTCCACCTGCCCTTCATTTACGCTGCCCGGTTTATATTCATGAATGATTTGTATCTCCTGCCTTCCCACTTTGGCAATATTTTTTTTCGACTTCAAATTCCGAGCAGCCATCTAAACAAAATGAGCTGTGCCACATCTCTGCCAGGACCAATCTGCAAAAGGTCAACAGCAATATCTGTCAGATCTGGGAACGCAGTTAAGCAAGTCCCAGCGCAGAATGCACATGTGCTGTAGATCAAAATCAGAAAAAAACATATTTCTCAGCATGTCCACAGGCTTCTCCATTACACAGAGTGTCAGTCAGGATGCCGGAGGAGCTCAGAAGTTACAGGGGCATCTGGCCTGAATTGAGTTAGCTCTTCTCAGCCATGCCACATGTGATAAACAGATGCTCATCAGGCCAGCAATCCATCATTTCTCAGCCCAGAAGCATTAAACCTTACCGGCTCTGATCAGGGTCAGTCCAGACGTCTCTGCGGGCATCACATAACCCTGGTTTCAGCCACACAATCTGCTGTTCAGCATGGACGTCACGCACGACACACACTGCTGTACCTGGAGCCTGTGCGTGTGTGAGAGTGAGAGAGAGAGAGAGGAGGAGTCGAGCCGCTCTATTTCTGAGTCTTTTTCCTGGGCCAAACTGTAAGAAAGAGCCTCTGTCTGCTCGCAGTTCTTTCGCCTGACACACTGCATTCTTGTGGTTACTTTATAAACTCTGCATCTCTGTGATGTCACTGAGCGAAGGGAGGGGAAAATGTGTCACTGTGTTTACATAGTGCCCACTACAAGCTTTTAGTTTGGATGGAATCTTTCTGAGGAACTAGAGTTAAAGGCAACCAAAAATGAAAACTGCCTCAACATTTACTCTCCCTCAAATGATTTTAAACCTTTATAAGTTTCTTCTATTGAACACATAAAAAAGATATTTTACTTGAACACTTTACTTGAAGGGGGTGTTCATAAGACCGTCATGGAATCTTTATAATCATGACATGACACGTCATGAATGTCAATGAAATGTTATGCATGACTATAAAAAATATCATTAAGGGTCATTCGCTCAATTATGACATTTTTCATGCAAATATGACATTGTTATGACAACTTGATATAAACAAATACATCACTAGCAGTATCATCTTTACATTTAAAATGACACTTAAATTACAGTTGTCATAAGCATGCATAAAATCTCATTCACATGATTATAAAGGTTTCATAACAGTCTTATGAACACTCCTTCAAGTAAAGTGTTACCAAAAAGGGTATGTTAGTCAGTAGATACCATCAACCAGCATTTATCAAAATATCTTCTTTTGAGTCCAACAGAAAAAAAAGGTTTTGAATAAATGAAGGGTGAGCAAATGATGGCAGATATTAAATTTTTGAGTGAACAGCCCCTTTAAGAGGAATGAGTTATTATAATTATTTATTATAGTTTATGAAAGTGTTATATGTTTAGACTGAAAAGCGGTAAAATCTAAATTAATTCTTTATGTTGAAAGAGGGAAAAAAAAAACAGCTGTCGCCTTGGGTAGTGCATTTGATTTATTTATTTATTTTAGAAAAAGAGTGAACAGGCTCAGTCACCTACAATTCTGAAAACATAGTAAAAATTAATAATAATTATTAATTAATAATTATATAATAATTATAATCAAATAATTAGAAACACCGCTAATTACTTCAATGATTAACAGTGAAATTAAAATGAACCACAAAAGGACTGTATGATTGATCTCTCATGCGTGAAAAAATAAAAGAAAATGCAGAACTGGGTGTTTATTTTGGGCTCGTTCAAAACTTGAACTTCTCCTAATTAACCAAGTGTAACTGGAAGATCTCTAATCATGCTAGTGTTCACTGACAGCACTGTTTGAACCGCGATGGCTGTTTTGTGAGAGTTCAACAGACAGAGATTTTTAACATTTTTGAGTAATCCTCTGCCAGATGGGGCTTGCGTTGTACTGGATGGACTCATCATCTGTGATGTCTCATAGCTTGAGGTGAAGACTTCTGTTACTGCGGTTATTCACACCCAACCCTAAACATCCCAAAGCTGAGGCAAGATCTCCCTCTCCTTGCCTGACGTTTTGTCCTCCGATTGGACCCTTCAGAAACAGCAGGACTGAACAACTGAACACTGTGTGCTTTGGAAACACAAGGGTGTTGGGTTTACGTGCAGCTCCCCTAATGAAAAATAAAGCAGACTGCCTCTGGATCCAAATATAGTCCAGGCCTTTCCTAACCAGTCACAACTGCAGCTCATGAGTCATTCTAATGAAATGTATCAGAACTGTGCTATGAAAACAAGAGGAGGGAGCAGAAAATGCTCTGCCATAAATGGACCTGCTCCCTCCAAACTCTTGCGATTTAAACTTTTTCAGCTTTGATTTTATATATATAGTTTTAGTACAGCACAAGGTAAACTTTGTGTTTTCTGTACTGGGTGTATTTCTCAAAATAAGGAACTACCCATTTTAGAACTTATGTATAGTTACAGTGTATGAAACTTCTGGTCTTCACGCCCATTGCAACCTCCATCCCATTCTCAGATTTATATATAGATCAGTATGAGAGTTTTAGAGAAAAAAGTAATAGAACATTTACAAATGAATGAATCAAAATATAAAACCTGATTAAAAAATAGATTTAAAATTGGATTTGATTAGCCATGTTTAAAGATAGAATGGTCAAAAAAACAATACAATTTGTAAGGTCTACTATATTGACATTTACTAACTTTTTTGGAATAATTCATGCATAAAATTATTACAGGTTACTCATTCTTGTATTGTTTCAAACCAAACTGAAGCAGTTCCTTTTCAAAAGGTACATTATTTTTGTACATTGAGGTACTAATGAGGCTTCACAGTCTCTTCTTCCAGGAAGATCTATGTCAATATGTACCTTTAAGGTCCAATATAGAACCTTTACATACTAATATGTACTTTTAAAGTACCTATAATACATGCATACAGTGATTTGTTTACTCATCCTCATGTTGTTCCAAACCAACTGTACATGACCTTAATTCTTCTGGGAAGCATAAGATATTTTGAAGAAAGTGTTGGTTTCCATTGATTTGTATGGATCAAAAATACAACGGAACTTGAAAGGAACCGAAATTGTTAAGTTATTAGTAATCTTCAAATTTGTGATCTAATACATCTTAAAAAAAAATTTATTTTCATTTAAATAATGTCTCTCTTAACGCATTATCTTGTAAGGCTAGGTTACCTAAAGGATATCAAGCCAGTATCTCACTAAAAATAAAACTTAGAGATGTGTGAGAATGTCGCTGATACATTTCCTTCCCCTTTAAAAAAAAAGACTTCATCTTTTTTTAAGGAAGAATCTTTTTTTGGGACCAGAGGGGGTGGGGGTGTTTAAAGACAGTAATGAGGTCATTAGAATCTGAAATTTTGTTTCCAATGATCTAATTCAAAGATACTGACATTTCTTTTTTTTCAGGTGACAACAGAAAGCTTAAAAAAGAATGATTTGCTTGGCCTGAACTATTGGCTCCAGCCTTGACCATATTGAGGCAAAAAGACAAAAACAGTTGCAAAATAATGCATGCTATAAAAGGCCTCAGGTCCATACTTATTACGGAGTTTTCCAGCCCTAAAGGGCACTTCTGTGGTTTTCGCACCGTATGTTGTGACATCTTGATAAAAGGACAAAAGCTCAGGCTTGCTCAATACAAGAAGGTTGATGTTGCCTGAGAGCATGAATTCCCAACATGGCTGACAAACTCAGAATAGACTGCTTTGTATAAGAGCTCCCTTTCTTCATCCCATGCAAGTTAAAATGTGCCCTAGAAATCCAAGCATTTTGTCGACAACTGAAATGAGGTGCAACATGAACTTATCGTGTCTCTGTTTGAATGAACACGGCCTTCTACAATCGAAACAATGTCTAATTAATCAGTTAAAAATAATAAATATTATCGTTTTTATTTTGTTCAGTTACATTATTATTCATATTAAGCCTAAATAAAAACAAACAAACTCTGCTTTGGAAATATGAAAAAAGCTTATTCACATTAACCTTACAAGTAATTTCAATTGACACCATATTAAAGAATAATCTACAAAGAACACTAAGACAATAAACGTAATTAACTTATACGTTAAAGTAACATTAAAACATATGTTGTCATTACTTTATTTATTTTTTTTGTGTGGTGGTTTCAAAATAAAGCTCCAAACTCTCGAAACAAATGTACATAAACTGTCACAGAAGCAGTCCCTTTTCAAAAGGTACATTTAGGTACTAATATTATATTTATCCTTAATATATCCTTAAGAGTCCCATCAAGACTTCACAGTCTCTTCTTCTAGGCAGACCTATGTCAATACGTGCCTTTAAGATACAACATAGACCCTTAACATACTAATATGTCCTTTTAAGGTACCAATATGAATCCTGTACTATAGGTACCAATGTACTACCAGTATGGACAGTTTTGGTACAAACTGCACCTTTTTAAAAAAAGATACCACACCAGTGACAGCTTTTTTGTATAATAATAAACAACAATATTGTAGAATATCACACTTTTAAAGCATCCCAGCTCATTTCCTATAATCCCACCGACCTGTCAAGGTCAAGTAAAAAAAGCTACAACCAAAAACACATTATATCTTTTAACAAACTATTCATCTTTCTGTAAACAGGAATGCAGCATGAAGCTTACCTTCTGATGTGCAGTGATTGCTGGTGTTCCTCCACGCTGAAGACATCTCCACTGGTTCTGCTGAAGCGGCTGCAGAGGTTTGATCATAGTGTCTGTTTTAACCCATGTGCTCTGCCATTAGCGAGTCCTCCTACAGGCAGCCGCCCAGCCTCTTCTTCTGGTGTCAGAAGTGATTAGTTGGCAGCGCTCAGTGACTTGTGAAGATTTGGGGGGTGGTGTGCTCTGCCCACTTACATCAGACCCATACAGAGACCCAGAGCTCTCATAATAGAGAGATGAGCTTCTGAGGCCAGAGGGTTCAAACATTGCAGGCGGTGATCGGGCCGTAAAGTGCATTATCGGACCACTTTAAATGTTCACAGTAAATACCTGCGGCATGCTCTAATCTCTAGGTCGTACTGCAGAAAAAAGCATTGAAAAGCAGAGCATTAATGGTACTTTAATACAAGCCCTTGCAAGTCAGTTCGAGACTTCTGTCCACCCGCCTTATGTAGATAAAAGGGGTTATTAGAGCTGGAAGTCTAACAGAATTGAATACAATAAGGATTTCTTATTTATTTTTAGATCATAAATTAACACCTAGCAAGAGCATTTCTGTGGCTGTGAAGAGTATGACGCACTAACCGGACTTGCACAAATATATGGTACATAAAATTATATCACCAAGCAGCCGCCAGTGACTCAATTTCTGTTCAGTACTCGTCCTAAAAATCGTTTCTTTTCAAAATGCTTTACGTAAGCGTATACTAGGTCTCTACACCATTTTTATACAGAGGTTATGTTCAGACCGACAGTTTAACAGTATGATTGCGAGTGTTTGTTTTTTTTTTGACACATTTGATAAGCTGTGAAGCTTGTTGAAAAACTGAAGCACGCTTTCAAATCTTGAGATTAATGCTTTGTGATCTGTGACATCCGAAATGTTTTTTGCCTAATGGCATGTTGGACTGTATTAGAGTTGAACGAACAATGAATATCACCAAAATGTTGCAAGTACTAATGGGATCTAGTGGTTTTTTGTTTTTCTTACAGATACAGTTTCTGATTTAGTGCGAAAACGTGTTGAAAGCAATGTATGCAGCGGCTGTGTTAAAACACTAAATCAGAAATTGTTTGACAACGATACACATGTTTGATTGAACTGAAAGTGAAATGTAGTGTCTCAGCCTGTTTTTAGCAAAACATAAAATCCGTTTCTCCAGGTATATTTGGTCACACGCTTCAGATGACAAATCCACTAGAGGACGCTGTCTACATTCTTACAAATCTGAAATATGCAACTTATGGTACATTTTGAATGATTCAGTGGTTCATTCAGAAAGCTGTTGCTACTGAATCAATATTACCTTGCAGAAACAGAAAAGGTTTGGAAAATCTCCATCACAAATGTACAGAAGTGATGAACTAACACTGTCAAGAGCAGTGATATAAACAGTGCAGCTGGAATGTTGCTCAATTAATGTTGTATAAATCCCTTACGCATAAATGAGGATGTGCTATTCATGTATTCACCCTATTTTTAAAAATCATGACCAAAATATTTCAATCAGGGTCATTAGTGGCTCATATAATTCAAGACAATGGCTACGGGCACTCTAAGAATAAAGAAAAACACAGGTCAAACAAAATGAACTTTGATAGCTTCTCATGACAAATTAAGGTCTTATAAAGCGAAACAATCAGTGCAAAAACCTGAACATCATTTACAATCATCATTATTAGCATTAGTTTCAGCTAAAAATAAGGGTGAACCATCCTAAACTAATATTTCGCAATTTTTCAGAAAATCTATACATAAAATGGTTAATAATTTATACTGTAGGCTTTTCATTGCACCACAGTCTGCAACGGTGCTATAAAAATACCCCAAATCACTTCACAATCAGACTTAGACTTTGTATTTTGAATATTTTATTAATGTGTAGAAAATGTATTAAAAAAGGAACTATACAGCACATTTTAAGTTAAACTAGAGCTAATTCGATCTGTTACAATAATATCCAAGGTTATCTCACAATGTGGTTAGCAAGTTAAGGAGAAATGTCTCAGAGACCATTCTTTAGCACACATGACCTGCTTCATTAGTGTTCATGCTAAACACATTTTCACCTAAGTACAAAATATGGGGGATTTTTTTTACAATATCATAATGTTTTAAATTAAATAAATGCACATGAGAGTGGTAAAAATGACATATTTGCCTCCGTAACACAGTCTTTCACGTGTTGTGTGTATCGTGTTCTTAAGAGTGTTAATGTTGAGCCATAAGTGGTTTGGCGGATGAAAGGCATGTCAGAATGGAGGGGACTAAAGTATCCTCACCATATGCTGAGTTAATGAATAATGAAGGGAAATCTGGCCCTGTCCTCTCTGTTGAGATCCGTCTCAAGTTAGATTACACAACACTGAAGTTTCTATTCCTTCATTCTGAACCCATAAACATTTAACTTGCTGAAAGAAATGGTTAGAAAAACACAAGGAACACATATTTCTACCCACACAGTATTGTCCACAGAACAGTAACAGGAGAAAATAATGCCTTCTGGTGCACTCAAAAGGTAAGACGTTTTTCAGTGTTAAATGCAATTACATTGAACTGATTAAGAATTTACTTGGTTTCTAGTTCCCATCCCAGCTGTTGCTTCACTCTCTAATCTCACTTCTCGAAAAAAAGCAGCAAAGGAAAAGGGTAGAAACTCTTTGAAGACATCACAGTGCATCTCTCAGACGAGGCTCATTAAGAGATTTGCGCCTATGAGAAACAGTTGTTATTAGAAAAGACGCACAACGGGGAACCAATGAATATTTATTACGTATTCACAAAACATCTTAAGGTTAAAAGTAACTCCTAACTTGCTGATTTAGGAGAAAAATCTACAAATAATGGCCATATCAGCTTTTACATTTTTGCTCTTAAGAGTATTTTAGGGCTAAAACTAACCCCTGATTAGTTAAACCAGTTAAATGGTAAGAAATATGTTTTCACGTGTATTTTAAAACAGCCAAAACACTTAAAGAAATACACTTTATGTTCTGTTAAAGTCTGCAAGACCTTGAAGTTGCTGATATTTTAATATGCTGATGTAGTTCCAACGGAAATGGAAAGGTTTCTTTTTGAACATCCTTCCCTCATAGCAAAGTAACGTTAAGAGGGGCGTGGATAAAAATACTGTGGCTGAAGACGTCAAACTGACATCAGTAACGAGATCAACCCTGCCCTATCTCATAGTTTTCTCTATTTCTTAGTAAACGTTTGTCTCAGCTTTGTGATATTATAACAGAAAAACTCTTAGCTCAATTGATTTATTTAGAAGAACTCTTAGTGGTAAGATAAAATGTTTTGTGAATACGATTATAAAATCCAACTTAAAATCTGCTGTTAAATTGTATGTAATTTAGACCACTTACTGTAATACTTTCTGTGGTGGCTACAGCATTTATTAATATTGACCTATTCTTTATATTTTTCATAAGCACTTTCAGTTTTGCCTTAAAGGAATAGTTCACCCCAAAATGAAAATGTGTTGTTTATTTACTGACATGTGGGCCATCTTAGATGTAGGTGACCTTTTATGAATCACTAAAGAACTGTTTGTTTGTTTGTTTCTTCATTGGGGTTACACTGAAGAAAAGTCACCTACATATTGCACGGCCAGAAAGAGTGAATAAATAAACAGCAAATTAACATTTCTGGGTGAACAATCCCTTAGATGTTTAAAATATTTTAGTAACACTTTAGTTTACGTCACAATTCATGCAATTAACTACTGGCTTTTTACCTGCCTATTATTAAGATATTAACTGTTCACTAGTAGTTATAAAGTATGAACTTATTCTGCATCCCTAATCCTACACAAAACCTAAACCCAACTTCTAACTTACTAATTATAAATAAACAGCAAATTAGTAGTTTATTAAGCTAGTAGTGTTAGTTAATGTTTTAGCAATACCGTGAATTGTGACCTAATCTAAAGTGTTACCAATATTTCAAATGAATTTCAGCTTTTGGTAATATTATTAAAAAAAATTTACTAAAATGAAAAGTTGTAATAACTGACAGTAGTTTTAGTACTTTTAACAAACAAATACACAAAAAGGAGTTAATTAAATAATTAACCCCCTCTAATCCACAAACGGAGAGTAATGCACTAGTAGAAAAACAATTTTCTAGCTGAGGTAAGAGTTACATTTCATTCAGAAAAGGTCTAGAAAAATATGACATAGCCGCACTCCTTAACGAACCTTTCCATCACTGTACAAAACACAATGGGGCCTTGTTAGACTACACAATGAAATAATATATTCTTGTCAGGTAGAAAGACTATGCTCTAAGTTGCACTAAGGAAGTTGCATTGCTTTTTTTATGACCTATTGTGAATTGGCAAGTCTTGAAGGCTCAAGCCTGACTGCCTTATCAGCAGGTGTCTGACAAACTCCACTTTAGATCGACTCTGTATGAAAGGAACTAAAACACCTATGAAAAGAACCTTTCAGATGGTCTTCACTCTGCAAGTATTACTGAAGTTGCAAAAAAAAACACATTTTCCTGCACTCAACTATGAATTGCTATTAACCTAAAGGATTTACTAAGACAGAGATGGACAGAATTATTCCTTCAAGTCTACAGGAACAAAAACCTCTGATACACTCAAAAGCATCGAGTGCGAGACAGAACTACTGTACGTTAATTTCTTCTTCATATGTACATATCAGTGCGTTCTTAAGCATTCTCTTATGTTTCCAGTACAGATATTAACTAAAAACAGAAAAGTCCTGAAAAGTTTCAGTAGTTAAAAAATTTCCATTTTCAGGCTACAAAATGCCAACGAAAGTGTTCTGTTTTCTGTTGAAATCTCTGTAATGTAAACAAAAAGCGAAAATTTTAAATAAAACAAGATGCAAAAAAAATATGGGGGAATTATTTGATTGAAATGAATCCGATATATTTTTCCCAATCAGATTTTGACCTCAGATACTGTATAATTCTTTGGTTTCTGAGGTTTCAACAATAATAGCATTTTGTGTTTTTGCCTTTTCAGAAAACGGTGAGAACTTCACTCTTTGCAGATCCACAGCAGTACAATGTTCAACTCTTACTATGTTTAAATATGAGATGAAATACATTTAAAACAAACTTTTTATGGTGCGGTAAGTGCAAAATGTAACATTATAATGTGTGATGAACATGAATTAATACTGACCAGAAATCATTCGGCTACTTTTTAAAGGTTTTTCTCATCACTTATAAAAATAGAAGCATCTCATTTTAACGGGCATTCATTTTCTTCTAAAATTTGTTGTTGTTTTTTTATCTCAAAGGGAGAAATGATCTTTTCTTCGCTTATTAATGAGGTTTCTTTCTGCAGGCCTAACACTGTAAACGTGCCGAACAATCTCAAACTTTACCTAGTCTTCAATCTCCCAGAACTGAACAAACAGCATTACACATAAGAAAGTCACCGAACCTCCAGGTTTACAATTTACATCAGACAGTCGTCAGAGGGATTTTGTCATTCAAAAGATTCAAATAAATTACATCGCTCCTTGTGTCCTCCTCACCCTGTTTAAAAATAGAAAGCACTAGAAGGACGGTGGATTAATGAGTGGATCTCCTCCGTTTGCCACTGATGCTGCGGTAGTTGAACGGTCTCATCTTCATCTCCACAAAAGGGATGGAAAACTCATGGCCTTTCCAGTGATACCAGTTTATACCCTGCCAAAGTAAAAAAAAGAAGTTAATACACAAACAGCAGTAGTAATAAAGGAGTCACGAACTGCACTTTTTTGTGTGAGGTCCACTTATAACAATATCAAGATTATAAATAAAAACATCATCATTTAGAAGTAATAGGCTATTTACTGTCCTTTTTGAATAGACCCTGAGGATTGTACACTGTAAAAAACAGTAAGTTGACTCAAACAACTTAAAATTGTAAGTCAACTTGCTGTACAGCTTTTTTGAGTTGACTCAACTTTTAACCCAAGTACTGCACTTGACTCGATTTGAGTCGAGTCAACTTAAAAAGCTCTGCATTATGCTCTCCTGTTATGTTGAGTCAACCTGATTTTGTTGTTTTTCACTGTAGAAAGGAAGTGAATGCACACTGCAATGATTGGCTAACAGCTTTACATATTTAGTAAAATACATTTCATTTTCATTTCATACCTTTAAAAATGGATGCTGCTGTGATTTAGGTTAAAAGCACATAAATAGTACATATCAAATGATCTGTAATAACAATAATAATGATCTATAATAACGAGTAATAATGATGTAATAATGGTCTCATATTAAAAACAGTTATTCACACTTTTGTGATGCGACCTTACTCTTGGATCCAATACTTTAAGCACAGCATTGTCTTCAGTTAAGTCTTTCTAATAATTCAACATTGAATTGTGCCTTTTTTTAAATGAATCTATGGCAAAATGTAACAAACTTCAGACCAAATTCTGACGTTGTTTGGAACTTCCTTAAAAAATAAGGTTCATCCATTCTTTGCTAATACTGGTACTGCGCTTCTGTAAAAGCACTTATGGCATGTTTTTTTTTTTATAGTAAATTACTGTAAATTATAATCCAAACATCGAAGGATTTAAATTTCTCAGAACCTTTTACCTAACATGATCTTATTAGCATTTCATATTGTAGGTAATTCATATACAATTTATGGTTCTAACATAGCCTAACATGAGTAACACTTTCACATGGGTACACCGACACTACAACATACAATATCAGCATAATGGAAATGTATGAACTTGCAAGCATAAAATGTGCATCATTGAGTATCATTAACTGAATGTTGTAAGATTCTTATACGTTGATACCGTATTCAGTTAATATCAAATTTAGGGAATGCACCCATATTAAAATCCCAGCAAATACTGTTATAGCTGAAAACCTATGAAATAAAATAACTGTCAACATTTAATTATCAGGGCCTCACAGTGGCGCAGTGGGTAGCACGTTCGCCTCACAGCAAGAAGGTCGCTGGTTCGAGCCTCGGCTGGGTCAGTTGGCGTTTCTGTGTGGAGTTTGCATGTTCTCCCTGTGTTGGCGTGGGTTTCCTCCGGGTGATCCGGTTTCCCCCACAAGTCCAAAGACATGCGGTATAGGTGAATTGG
>CAIGQW010042275.1:587478-603100 GCA_903798125.1 Danio choprae
CGCTGTGGTGACCCCAGATTAATAAAGGGACTAAGTCGAAATGAAAATGAATGAATGAATTAATTTAATTATCATCCAAAATCAATAAATTACATAATTTCTAATATTCAGTAACTGATATGTTGTACGACACCACTAAATTCATATTTAGATTTTATGTAAATAAATGAAATCAACTTTGAAATTGTGCTACAAATCTACTTGCCAATTAATCAGTTTCTGCTTATATAACATATGGATATAATTTGTAGGTAAATTATTTTGTTTTTCATGCTGTATGCTAATATTTCAGTACCCAATGATATGTACAGAAACATACGTGTCCACTGTGAACACACAGCTTTGAACAGTCTAGACTCTAATGAGCCATTTTTTGCAACTGAAATGCCTTAAAGTCAAGAACACATCTCTTCTATAGACCTTTATTAACCTCTGCTTCTATGAAAAGATCCCACAGATATAAAGAGAAAATACAACCCTGTCGGTTTATAATAAGCTAAACCAAGTCCCTAACACTTGTGAGAAAGCTGAAATGAAAGCAGACAATGAGACAACCGGACATGACAATGCAATTGAGTAAGGACAGCTCTAGAATATTTTTACTCATTGCCCCGTGACTCTTTCAGTTAACTTCAAATGCTCTTGCATGTTTCCTGTCTTTAGTGCTTGCCCTTGCAAACAAAACCACAAAAAATGAGTCACAACACACAAAGGCCCTGTAGGTGTAGGATCAAATAGCTGAATTAAGATGGTAATCAAAGTAATAAGTTCCTGTGAGAGTTTGCCTGTGTAGGCTTCTTGTGCCTTCTTGAAACTCCATGCATGGGCAGTGGAAACATTGCGTGCCTTAAGACATTTAAGTGAGGTCACATTAGAAATGTTTTGGGGTCTTTGTGTCTCAGGTCACTAGTGGGTGTTTCTAGTTCAATTTCTCTTTATTTCTATAGCACTTTTTACAATGTAGATTGTGTCAAAGCCAGTGATGGGAATAACGGCGCTATAAATTAACGGCGATACTTTTTTCAGTAACAAGTAATAAAATGAATTACTGTTTCCCTCGTTACAACACCATTACAGTTACTGACAATGAAATTCGTGTTACTATAAATGAGAACACTGAAGCGGTTTTCATGCGAGCAGCGTCTCTCTCAGCCATAGGACCTCTCTTTCTCTGGGGTGGGTGTGTGTGTTTGGGGCTAGGCGAGACTCATAACCAACCAGTGATAATGACTGATGTGAACACGGTCTAACTGAGAACGTGATGATTGGCTTAGATAGAGTACATTTCCATCATTTGCCAATCAGAGGCAGAGTAGGGCGGGTATTCACACAAGCACAGTTAGTGGCACACACTAGGAGTCAGAACGATGCCAAATCCAACAAGTTCAAAGTTAGCATTTGCTAACTGGAAATATAAGCACAAATTTTTCCTTGTTGAGGTGAAAGGCAAAAATGTTTATGTATCGTGCAACTTATGTCCAGGAAAAAAAGAGTCTCTCTACGTCGGTGACAAGTAATTCTAATCTACTGAAGCACCTCACGTCGTCACATGCCGCTACAAAATTAGTGGCTACGCAGGTGATAACGTGAGCTCTGCTATCAAAGGAGGAGATGAAGTCATGACGTCAAAGCAAATAAAACGTCATTTTTCTCTACCGCAAACACTTATTACTCAGACAGAATTAAACAAAATAATATCTAGATATATAGTGGAGGACATGCTGCCGTTGTCTCTCACATTGTCCCACAACAACATTAAAATATTGTAGATTAGTGTACAATGTTTTATATTTATTTTATAGTCATTTGACAAATTAGATTTTTTTAAAGTAACGCAATAGTTACTTTCCCTGGTATTTAGTTACTTTTATAATTATGTAACTCAGTTACTATTTGTGAGAAGTAACTTGTAACTAAAACTAATTACTCTTTTAAAGGAACGTCCCTAACACTAGTCAAAGCAGCTTAACAGATTAAAATGTCACTTCAATGTAACTGCTTTTACACTATAACATGCTATTACACTATAAAACCTGTTAAGTACAGAATATTCAAAATATTTGCGAACTCAAAATACTCAAAATATTTCAAAGCACTGAAGTAAACTATTTTTAATGATGCTTGAATACACATAGCAACTCAAAGGTTTATAATTAAATTGTAATTATTAGCAGACTAGCATGTGCTAATTTTACTATACATTTCTAAGCAATGTTACTTCATTTACTTATATTTAGAATTTGTATAATATATAACAATGTTATTTTTTCCACTCATCCTTAACCTGACCACAGGCTCTATTCCTCATTACAATGCTAACCTTACAAAACCTAAACATAAACACTTGTAACCCCTCAATAAACTGCCAACACTCACAATATTATCCTTGAGCAAAACGCACAGTAAGTACAGTCTGATGCCAGACATGTTGAGAAAATAAATCTGCCACAACTCAGTCAGTTTAAGTTCAGCTAAATATCATCAGATATTGAGTTCACTAAACTTTTTATTATGTACAATGGATTTGCTCGTAAATCTGAGTGAAGTAGACTAATTTCATTTAATTAATTTAAGCAGTTTGGTTTTACAGTGTTATAGATGAACAAATAAAGATACACGTTTGACCAAAATAAATAAATAAATAAATAAATAAAATAGAAACCTTCTGCTATGGGAGGGTGTTATATCAAATGTATATCTTTAAAAATACGTTTTAAATCCATGCATACTGCCAAAACCTTTTGAAATTTTTATCATGTCACTAGACATGCCTATATCCTTTGCCACCAGTTACTGTCACTCATGCCACCAGAAGTCACCCGATATTTGCTGAAATGAATGGGACATTGTTGCTTTGTCACTGCGTAATTGTACATTTTTGCTAACAAATATCGCAGAAAAGTAAATGAAATTCAATGTTAAAGTATTTGAATATACACTATGTTAGACATTTTAGTCCAGTGCTAAAGACTACCAGACTTACCTGACTATGTCTGGACTCTCCGTATTTGCCGTTAAGGTTTGCCCGATGACAGTTTTTGTACCACCAGGCTCCCTTGTAAGACAGTGCACAGTTGGTGACAGCAATGTCATTGTCTTTGTCCTTAGTAGAGAAAGGTCGGCTCTGGTGGTAGCTCAAAGAATCACCTGGACCAAAAAGAGACCAGATACAAAAACAAGTTTAACCCTTACAACTCTTTCAGGTCAGGTTTCACCAAGAACATATACATTTTCTAAAGCATATTTTTAGTAAGTAAACCAAACTTTGCCATCACTTTAAGACTCTTAAAACGTACATTATTTTTTTTCAGATTTTTAACAAATAGTTCTTAAGTTATGCTTTGTGAAAAACCTAGAATTATATCAGTGTTAACATTTTGGGGTTGAATTTTGCTGATATTTTTAGGTCTTTTGATAAACCAGAATGAAAAAAAATATATAATGTTTTAATCAGAAAGTGAAAGTTAATGTAAAAAAATAAATGTATTTAGGTTTATGTTTCATAACTATGGACTTTGAAAAATCATGATTTAAAAATTTTATTAAGTTAATTAAATACAATTAAATTAAATGGGTTAATATTGCTAATTTTCAGTTTTATTCTAAAGGTTATTCTAAATTTAATATAATGCAAAGATTGACAATTATAGAATAAAACAAATATGAAACCTTTCACTCAAATCCCTATCTAATAAATACAGTAAATCAAGAGAAGATATTTTATGGTCTATAATTTTTAATAAATACTGTAATATTTTTTAAAGATTTCAACGTCAGTAAATGAAACAATGCCTGCCATTCA
The DNA here is from genome assembly GCA_903798125.1 of Danio choprae. Lineage (NCBI taxonomy): Eukaryota > Metazoa > Chordata > Actinopteri > Cypriniformes > Danionidae > Danio > Danio choprae. Next base: position 591,281 of record CAIGQW010042275.1, read on the forward strand.
CAATACGGTTTAGATGCAATATGGTTTTAGCAGAAAAAATTTGCTGACTGAACCAAAAATGGGAAAACAGTATGAAGATTTTAAAGGCATTATGAGGATCTCACCCTAAAGACATCAACTTTGAAAAGTGTTTAAATTATTCAGGAAATCAAAAACAAGTTATTTTCTGTCAATATACAGTGTCAAAATGTCCTTCGGCCTCACCTGCGGTGCCATTGTACTCTCCTATCCTCAGTTTGTAAAGGCTCTTGGAGTCCCCAATGGAAAACCTGTCGTAGTTGGCGTATACAGACTCTTGGCCATCCTTCATGTCAATACGAAGCTCATAACGACCTTGAGCTGCAATCTTATGAATGTTGTCCAAGCCTGCATGGAGAAATGTTAAAAAATAAATAAATAAATAAATAATTCAGAGACGCAACTACAACACTATCTATCACCGAGCCATGCCATCTCCGTGCACCAGCCTCTTAGCATGTGAAAATGTTGACTTCAAATATGGTGCACACTGATAAGAGCTCATAATTTAATATAAAAGCAGCGCTCCTGTTTGGTGGCCCATCACACTCTCTCTGACTCTTATATGTTGTGAAGATAAGGAGCCAAAGACAGCAGATAAACAGTCTGTTTATTGAAGATAATCAAATTGTCTGACTGTGCGGTGGAGAAATGCCCTGTCTAGCTAAAGACACAATCACTTTTTGATAGCGTAGATGCCGGCTGATAGTTGAACTCCATCTGTTTCATGATTATCTACAGTACGTGGATGAGCTGTACCTCTGAACTGTAACTAAGCCCTTAAACTCACCTCAGGATTTAAAACCACAGAGTTAAACCCAGGAAGCTGAAGGATGATGAACCGGAACAGCGAAGGTAAAGATCTGAATCACCAGACATTTCAGAATAGTATATGTAAGGGATGTCATTGTTGTAATAAAATTGGTATGTATAAAAAAAAAAAACTTTTTAGCAGCATGCATGCCATTTTAGCAGCATGAACACCATTTTTTACTGTCCTAATCAGTACAATCTCTGCAAGGCATATTTTTTACTTGATTAAAATCAGCCAGGCATCACACAGTGCATGATAACTTAAATATTACAGATTCATATCCCTTTTATCACCATTTTGGGTAGAGTAATGCACCTTAACTGGATATGCATATTTTATACTGTTGTTTTATTCATTCATTCATTCATTCATTCATTTTCCGTCGGCTTAGACTCTATTTCAGAGGTCGCCACAGCATAATGAACTGCCAACTTATCCAGCTTATGTATTGCACCATGGATGCCCTTCCAGCCGCAACCCAGTACTGGGAAACACCTATACACACTCATTCACATACACTTATTTAATTCACCTATAGCGCATGTCTTTGGACTGTGGGGGAAACCGGAGCACCCAGAGGAAACCCACGCGAACATGGGGAGAACATGCAAACTCCACACAGAAATGCCAACTGGCCCAGCTGGGACTCGAACCAGCAACCTTCTTGCTGTGAGGCGGCAGTGCTAACCACTGAGTCACCGTGCCACCAGTGTTGTTTTAATTACCCTAAATAAACAATATTTGATAAATTTCGGTTCTCAATGTAAAAGTACTGCATAAGTGCTCAGGTACTGCTCTGGCACGTTTACCTGTATTTGTACCTTTGTTATTATTATTATTATTATTATTATTATTAATAGCAGTAGTAGTAGTATTCATTCATTCATTCATTTTCATTTCGGCTTAGTCCCTTTATTAATCTGGGGTCGCCACAGCGGAACGAACCGCCAACTCATCCAGCACATGTTTTACGCAGCGGATGCCCTTCCAGCTGCAACCCATCTCTGGGAAACATCCATACACACCCATTCACACTCATACACTACGGACAATTTAGTCTACCCAATTCACCTATATCGCATGTCTTTGGACTTGTGGGGGAAACCGGAGCACCCGGAGGAAACCCACGCCAACACAGGGAGAACATGCAAACTCCACACAGAAACGCCAACTGGCGAGGCTCGAACCAGCGACCAGCGACCTTCTTGCTGTGAGGCGAACGTGCTACCCACTGCGCCACTGTGAGGCCCTAGTAGTAGTATTATAACAACTTATTTTTAATTACACAATTTTAATTTTTTTTTACAAAATAAAAATTTCAAACATTTTGTCTTTCACACATTTTTGGGACTGTAAACAGTAAAAATTATTATGTACCCCAATTGATGTTTGAGATTAGATTCTTATTTTTTGCTTCACAAATGAATGTTCCATCATTGGATAATTTCAAGCATGAACTGAAAATAAACACAAAACTAGTTCTTTGTTCTCTGTGGAAAAACTCTTTGGTCTGAATCTAAAATGTTTTCTAAAATCCCCCTCCCCCTCCACAGTTTAGACTGAAATCTCCTGGAATAAAGCCTCACAGAGTAGTGGAGTCTATTACTTTTCAGAATGACTTTGTGCCTTCTTCCATAACACCATATCTCTATAGTACTGTCCCGTCTGCATGGCTGAACTCCAGCTCCATTACTTAAATACACCATCCAGGAGGAACTGAGAGTCATGACCAGGTGAGGAATTACAAGGAGAGGCCAGTGAGAAACACCACAGCAAAAACAGACCTGCTCTCTGCTGTGAATGCCTGAATGCGGCAGGCCAGAACAGTTTGTGTAGCTGATGAACAGACAGTGTTTGTTGGCGACGCAGGTCAGTAAAAGGTTGCAACTAAAAAAAGAAATGCATGTTGCTCAGGCTGCTGTGAAAAAAAATGCTCTCAATAATTCAATATATCAGGGCAATGCAGGGCATCAAAATGAACGATTTCTTTATGAGTTGTTGTATAACCTTTTGTAATTCTTGAATGTTTCGGTGCAAGTAGTATAACCCATGTCTTCAGATACTAGGTTATTAATATTTTACTGTCATCATTGCATTAGTATACACTACAGTTCAAAATGTTAGGGTTGTTTAAAATCTTTTAGAAATAGGCCTTGTTTGTTGACTGAAGCTGAATTAATTTAATCAAGGGTATTTTATTTTATTATAACAACTTTAATATACTTTAACTTTAATATATTTTAAAATATAATTTCTATGATGGCAAAGTTGAGTTTTCTGCTGCTTAATAGTTTTGTGGAAGCCAAGATTTTTTTTAAGATTCAACATTAATTTGAAAGAGAACAATTTTTGAAAATGTTTATGTGTACAATTATGAATGTCTTTACTGTAATATTCATTCATTCATTCATTGTCCTTCGGCTTAGTCCCTTTATTCATCAGGGGTCGCCACAGCGGAATGAACCACCAACTTATCCAGCATATGTTTTATGCAGCGGATGCCCTTCCAGCTGCAGCCCAGTACTGGAAAACATCCATACACACTCATTCACACACATGCTAACCACTGAGCCACCGTGTTGCCCTACTGTAATATTTTATTAGGTAAATGCATTTTTGCTGAATAAAAATAATTATAATATGATAAAAACTGAGGTCAAAATGTTGAATGGTGGTGTTTATAGTTGCAAAAACCAAACAAACAAATAAATAAATAAAGTAAAACAAAAAGAGCCTTTGCATTGCATAACAGCTGGGCTGGAAACCAAAGCAAAAGCCTCAACACAGCAACAGCTAGCTATTTCAATAGCTATAACAAATAGCTACAGTTCGTAACACACAAATACATACACCAGGTTGTGTTACCATACAGCCTACGGTTGCATCACGTTTCCACCAGATGCAAGCAAGTTTCACACCTTTGCAAGATTAACTAAATGTTTAACGGAAATTCAGATCTGTGGCACAGTATACAGAATAGTCTATTTTGATCATGATGTCTGTTTTTATGATGTGGTTATACCGTCCAATAGATGCATTTCACACAAAACACCAATGCCTGCTATGTTACTTATCTTTCATGTTCTGTTTTTTTAATCAGGAAATTTCAGCATCAACTGCATTTATAATAGTTGTCACAAAGTGAAGTTTATTTATAAAGTAATTTCGAGAGGATCACGTGCTTATGATTGCTTACAGCTGGCCCGCATTAGCTCGCAATTGATTCACCAATCAGATGATTCCTAGATCACCATAAATAACCAGAGTTCCCTTATCTCAGTACCTTCATCTTGAAGAACTCCTCCTTCCCAGATGGGCGACACGGTGGCCCAGTGATTAGCACTGTCGCCTCACAGCAAGAATGTCTCTGGTTAAAGTCCCAACTAAACTAGTCGACATTTCTGTGCGGAGTTTGCTTGTTCTCCCCGTGCTCGTGTGGGTTTTCCCCGGGTTCTCCGGTTACCCCCCACAGTCCAAAGACACGCAATTTAAGTAAATTGAACACACTAAGCAATACCATTGCCAAGCCCTTAATAAGTATACATGTCTTTTTAGCCATTCTTTTAGCCAGAAATAAGTCGGGGGAGTTCATCGAGATCTACCTGAGCTCAAGCTCCCCTCTCGCCCTGCAAACGGCCCACATTTTTTCAAGTAGCAGTGTTTTTGTCATCTTGCTATGAAATTCATTCAAGTTTACTTCAAAAGTTCAGCTTTGCTTTAAAAAGTTAGTTTTGGATCTGATATTCACTGGACAATTGCATATGCTGATTTAGGAACCATCTGCCAATTACAGTCATGTCAAATAAATATTTAACAAACATGTTTAAATAAATCCAAATCAAAAGTTATAAAAGCCAGTGTGTAAATAAAAGCAATTGAAAATAAAATAAAAGCAGTTGAACGAAAAATAAATACAGTTTGAACTCTGTAGTTAATTTTACCCTTTAACATTACAGCAGTGTGCAAGTATTAAAGGGCAGCTAGTTTACCCCTTTCCAGATTTAATATAAGACTTTTGTGTCTCCAGAATGTGTCTGTAAAATTTCAGCTCAAAACACCCATCAGATTATTTATTATACGTTTCAGAAGTTTGCAATCTTTAGCTCTGAGCAGCTTGTAGCTGTTTTTGTGGACTGTGCCTTTAATGCTAGTCCTCTCCGCCCACCGTTCCCACGTGCCTGTGAGTGTGCCTCAATCTCCGCCCTCAGCTGCCTCAGATAACAGGCAGACATGAAGGACACACACAGACAGTGCACGCGTTTAGCTTTGCACTGTTTTTGCACGGCAAATGTGACAGGATACACATTAATATCCACTGCTGTATGGATATCCGTTATGTTAATGTACAAAATAAACCTGATTTAATGTCCACAACCCGGGATTGAAGCGTCTTCTTTTATAATTGTACTGACACGCGGCTGTGGTGATAAAGTAAAGCTGAAGTAAATCGCTTTAATTCATTACAAACATGCACTGTTTTAAAAACGTGTTAAACTTGTAAAACTCACTCTTGATCATATTTGATGATGATTGATGATCCTAGCGAACTGAACAGATCTTTTATTCCCGGTTACTTTGCGCATGTCCTGTCTGGTTGATATGATTATATGCAGCTATTTTAACGTCAGGAAATTTGAAAAAGGAGACTTGTTGTCTTTATATCACCCCAATATGACAGTAGACACAATATACCTACACACAGTTCTGTCCAAACTTTAAGGCCTTTGACCTTTAAGGCTCCTTATGTATTTTTACTACATTAGAAGCCATTTTTTATGTTTCAGAAAATTGTAATTATAACTGAATTAATTTGTAGCCAGCTTAGTAAAAACAGCAATGTTCATGTTCCCTTCTGAAGACATACTGAATAGTGAGTTCAAAATATGTACCAAACCATCATTTCTGTATCATTTCCTAGTGTATGAAAAGCTGCTCTTCAAAAGTACCAGCGAGGAGCTGCACTCCAGCAGACAGTATTTACTTTCTGCTTATGAGCCGAAATCTTTCAAATGAGCTCCTTCCACATTAAATATAGTTATACATATTATCCAGTCATAAATGTCTGCAGAGGCATAATTTGCACTGTTTACTTTTTATCTGTAATTGAGACAATGCTCCAAAATCCTCGCCGTGCTCAAATGCTACTTTTTTCCCTCTGAATTTTAATGAATATAATTATAGTTTTCTAATAAGATTTATGCATCAGGGATAAAAAGAAAAAAGGGTCTCTATTGTTTAGCATCAAATTGGATTTTGATGAAAATAATTAGCGGATCATTTAAATAGAATCTGAAAGCAGAGAGTCACCAAGACAAACAGAAGGGTCCTGAAGCACAGGGCTTATACAAAGAGCAAATACCGCATGTATGAGGGCACATGGAGGATTTTCAAAGGACTGCGCTTTGATGCAGCCTCTCGTGGCGCTAGAAGACTTTGTGTTATTTTCATCTTTATTCAGAGCAGCACCACACTGTCTATCCTTTGAAAGTGGGCTCTGTTTAATGCAAGTAAATAGGAGAGCTATACAGTGTCCCTGGAGCAAGTTAGGCTAAGTACTGGAATCTGTTATTTAAGGCAAGACACTGCAGGCAAAAACACTGTCAGTTTTGAGATTTGCGGCTTTTTCATAAAGTGTTTTTCACTCTAATGAAAAGAAAACAGTCCTATTTCCAACTTGTGTGTTTTTCCTGTGAATTAGATTTAAATTACAATGCATATATTTTTAAAAACTGTTCTCAAAATGAGTAAATTTCCACTTTAGCAACATTTGCATACACCAAACTGCAGTTTTATTCATATATATATATATAAATTCTAAACATGTTTACAGAGCTATTATTATAATACATATTTTGCCTAATTATGTACAACATTTTCTTCTACAAAACAGGCTTGAATGTTTTTCCTTCTTGTGCGATAAAAAGTGATACCCTGACTTCAAACAGTGTTCAGACCATTGAGCTAGAATTGTATGCAAAGTAGTACATATTTCATTAAATCAAGGCCCATTTGCATGTTTAAATAAAGCATTTTAGAATATGTACACTTTTTTGCAATCAAGCATGGTAATAACTATAACTTTTTTTTACCCTATTCACCTGCAGTGTCTTGTTTTAAATGAAACAACCTTCTGACTGTTAGTCAAGGGCACTTAGCACTGACTTACATTTTTAAAGACGTATGCTTAAATAAAATACATTTGTGAGAAAGTGCTGAAAATTCATATTCAATAATGCCTAAAGAAGGCGTATTTTTAAGGTTCATCACGTAGCAGCCTTTTCTCCAGACAGCTGTAACTGCTGTCTATAATTCAAGTGTATTTCACATTTTCTCACCGAGCCAGAATTCGTCCTCCAGGTTGCCGAAGCCGATCTTGTAGTCAGTCCACTTCCTGGAGAAATCAGTCAAACCGTTTTGACGTCTCTGAAACACCTGAAACACAGTCAGCAGAGGTTTCACTGACTAACACTATAAACCAATTAAATACAGTATAATGGGCCTCATTCAGGAAATATTTGTAAATAAATGAGCAAATTTTGCAAAATTTTCGCAAAACACAGGCCTTGACAAAAGCTCCGGATTACAATTACATCAGATGATAAATGTGTATGTATGCTAATTCCAGTCATTCGGAAATAGGATGCGAGCACATGCTCATTCACAATTACCATCATGCCTTATAAATTATAACTATGTAAATTACTTGTCCAGAAATGCAAAATGCACAAAAGATACATATTAAATTAACATGGTGTCCACCAAACCATTTTAAGCTTCAAAATGTCAAGATCTTGTCTAAAAATGGCCAGCTGGTAGCCTGAGAATGTTTTTCAGCAAAGCATTTTTCCAGCTGAGACACTTAACTCAATCCATGGCAGTAACTTAACACTAGCATCTTATTTTGAAGAATATTTCTGAAGATAAAAAAAATGAAGTAACCAGTAAAATTTACTTCTACTTTTTACTTCAGTTGTACAAGTACTGTAGGATGATTGATCGGCATGTTCGTCCCACCCTTCCCCAATTTACTGAACGGCTGGGTGACAAGCCATTGCATCAAAATTCAGTTTATTCAATTTGCCAAGAAGAACACAGAGGTTTTACACCACATTTACGCATGGTAAGAAGCACCTACCATGTACATTTCTTTCATACCAACAAACATTTGAAAAATAAGAAAATCTGAAATATCTGAAAATGTACATCAGAAATACACACAAAAAATTCTGCCTGTGTTTTTTGAACGAGGCCCATTGTGTTTTAGGGCAATATAGAGCACCTCAAAGACAATGTATCCCAACAGTGTCATTTTATTGATGGAATCTGCAATAAAGGCAGCTGTGTTGGTGGTCATGACCAGTAAAGACCAGCTGTAAAGAGCAGAATGGGCAATCACCAGCATATGTTGTGTTCTGAATACTGGTCTCTGGGTGGAGAAAGATGGCAGGTCCTAAAACGTGCCAAAGGCAATTATAGTTATTTGCCAATTGGATGATAACTTTATTAGGACAGACAATATGGTTCAAGGTGAATTGTAAAATCAATAGTCTGACCTTCGCTGATGTAAGTGCCGTTTGTCTGGTAAAAAAATAAAAAAACTCAGCGGGAAAAAAAAAATAAAATTCTGCAGACCTCCATATGAAATGCTAGAGCTTATCTTGCTTGTGATAAAAAATGCTGATAATGAAATAATGAAAATAATGCATGGATAAATATATTTCAATAAATATTATGAACTCATAGTATTAGGATATGAAATTAATATTGTTATTATAATTGTTAATATTATTCTTAAATAACAATTAATACAAATACAATTAATAACAGATTTATATGAATATAACGAATTTGTATAAGCATAATATAATAATCTGTAATTAAACTAAAAATTTAATACATAAATAAAAACAAATGTTATATAAAAACATATAAATATAAGTACATATAAATAAATTAATTTAAAAAACTGATATTAACAGTATATATAATTAATTATATTAATATACTCCAATTATTAATATTAAAATTCAAATCAATACTATTATTAATATATTTCATGGAAGAATAATATGGATAAGAATAATTTCAATGAGTTTTCTTTTTCTCACCAGTTAGGAAATTGGTCTAAACTGTTGTATTTCACATCGGACAGCTCTATAACAAGCAATTTTGTGTAAAACATGCCAGATGTTCAGCACAAAACAGACAGGGTCAGATCTCTCACTCACTATCCAGCCGCCTCCATCCGTGGTCATGTCACAGTAAACCTGCACGCCTTGACTGAGGTCTCGGTTGACGTAGACGGTGTAGATCCCACCCAGAGTCTCTCCATTTAGGAGGTGTTGCGCGCAGTTCTGTGGCGTTGGAAACAATCGGTTTCCTGTGGAGGAAAAAGGGTTGAGAAAGATTCAAAACAACAGAGCAAAACAAAGCGAGGGGCCACTGGGAGGTTAATGAGAGGTGATTTGCAACCACAATGAAGTGTGAATGTGTTGGTGTTATGAGATACTATACTTGGAAGAAGGTTGCTTGTAAAGTCACAGAAACACGGTGCAATAAATGAGCGATGTGCACAGATGCGCTGAAGGTGTTATGACTGATTTGTACTTTATGCTGTTGATGTAGTGATGATATTGAGCATTCGAATGTAATGAGGTGAATGAACCTAATTTGAAGTTTACAGGAGATGTGGGATATCTGCACCTGTTGTGAAAGATTTGAAGACAATGGAGCTGGTCTCCTTTACAGGCCTAAATGTAAACTTGTTATGCATAAGTAATTTACATATTCATTTTCCAATGGGCATCTAACCCTCTATTAATTAAAATCATTTGTATGTGGTTTAAAAGAATAGTTTATACAAAGATTTTAATTTGTTTTTACTTTACTTATCCTATACAGGATATAGACAAACATTTTATATTAAGAAATATTTGTAATATTTATATGTATTTGTGGCACATAAATGTGTTTTTGGAGCTTCAAATGATTAAAGTTGAACCACTAAAGTCACACTGAATGTATTGAACTTTTAGTTCCTTTTCTGGGCTTTTAATGTCTCGGGACCATTGCTGTTGATGAAGGATGAGGGAGGTCTTAAATTTAATCTAAAATAATCTTAATTTGTGTTCTAAAGATTAATGAAGGTCTCAGGGGTTTGGAACATCATGAGGGTGAGTAATAATTCTTAACAGAATTTTTAATTTTTGGGTGAACTAACCCTTTAACAGTTTTACTTTTATAATAAAAAACATATACAGGCAAAACTAAATTAATAATTTTGACTCCTTATGAGGTCGTATGAAGGGAAATGATGGGTCTGTGCAAAAAACTGAACAATATTCACAACTTGATTATTTATTATTTAATCTGCAACCTCCGTTACCTCACAGACATTTTTGGTTCATAACACCTCAATGTTCTGTTAGAAGTCACAGATATTAATTTTATTGGTCCTGTATGTTTTTTTTGGGCTGCACGGTGGCGCAGTGAGGAGCACAATCGCCTCACAGCAAGAAGGTCACTTCTTCGAGCCTCGGCTGGGGCTCAGTTGGCATTTCTGTGTGGAGTTTGCATGTTCTCCCTGTGTTTGCGTGGGTTTCAAAAAGTTTTGGAACCATTCGAAAGTCAGATCAATATTGAGTAAATAAAATTTTTTGGGTGAACTATCCCTTTCAAACTGTAAAATTGACAGTCTGGCATTTGTGTATACTAAAGAAACATCCTCAGTAGAAAAATTTATCAGTTCCACTTTTGTATTTCTCCAAATTTTCATGTGGTTTTAGATGTGAAGGATTCACACCTGTTGTGAAAGATGTAGAAACAATAGCGCTGGTTTCTAATCCTCTTGCTGCTTGTAGTCTCACAGTATATTCGGTGGTCTCCGCCAGCCCCTCGAGACGGATCCATGTGTCTTCAGCATCTAAGATCAGCTCCTAAAACATCACCAAACACAGATAAAATCCACAGGAATAACTACATTAGCTTTTGCTCAAACACCACAGACTAAAACTAAACAATGAACTGCTCGGCGGCAGAGAGCGGTTTTGTGGAAAACATGCCTGATGTAGTACAAAGAAAAGCAGCTCTTAGCATTGTGGGTAGGAAAGATATTCCTCATAAACATGCAGAAAACAGATCACAATCACTTTAGGAACTGCCTGACAAATTGTTGTGATCCCAAGTTGCTTACTGTTGGGTGCTTTTTATACAATGCTGCATTTCCTCCCGCTGTTTTTCTGCCATATGATTGGCAGGTCTAAAACCCATGATGGGGGAGGAAGAGTCTTATCAGGCTCTGGTGCTGCTAGGGAGAGATGGCGTTTCTATTTTGGTCTTTGACACATGACACTTCACTTCCTTTCTTTTGTTTTTTTTATTTTGAAAAATGCACTTTTATCAAACTAATCTGCCATACATTTATTCCCATATCTTATGCTAAGAGGATTCAGTGGGGACTTGGGTGGATGGTTCCATATGTGACAGCCTTGAGCGGTATAAAATAAAAATAAGATTCAATATTCATCCTTTTTTAATCAAAGTCACACATGTAATGTGAATTATGCAGCAGAGAAGTGTAACCTAAAGGTTACTTAGTATGCAGAGGACATTGAATATGTAATTGTATTAGTGGAGCTGCAGTCAGTAGCTTACAGTATGCTCTCCATTCCTTCGCGGATCTGGGTTGAGGACACACATTGTGGATGTAGATGCCGCATTATAATTTTCGGCACAGTAAGCCTTGGAAAAACTCCCAAATTGTGTGTTATTATCAGAACTCTCAGCATTAGGATGACAACCAGGCTCTAATGGAAAGAGAAAGCTTTTATGTCTAAGATGCACCAGCAGGGTTTAATATCATCTGTGCACCACTGACACCCACTGGACGAATACAAACACTAAAACAGCAGGCTACTAGGTCAGAGCGTTCATTTCGTGCATTGATTGTGTGTGTGTGTGTGTGTGTGTGTGTGTGTGTGTGTGTGTGT
>CAIGQW010042275.1:603110-623478 GCA_903798125.1 Danio choprae
TCTGTGGAACAACATAAATCTTGAAATTAGAATCCATAACCTCTTGTATTTCCAAGACATCCATCGATGCATTTTTTTCCCTGTCAGGGTGTTAAATAGATGTTCAAAACAGATTATAGGAGAGCGATCATGCATTTAATGTAATTATTTGAAAAAAATATACTGTTTCTATAATTTCAGATAAACAGATTCAGGAACATCTTTAATGGATATACTGGGTCTGCAATGACTTTGTTAAATGATTAATTATTATTAATGAGCAACGTTAAACAATTTAATTAAACCAGGCTTTTCTGACAGATTTATTTGTTCCTTTACATGGCTGAACTGTGTGGGATGTCGTATATGCTAGACTATAACGTTTATTTCAGGAATGCAATGAACACAATGCGAACATCAATTAAGTTTCAAAACATTTATGCTTTTTATGTTTAGTATTAATATTTAACATTTTGAGCTGTATGCATGGTTCAGTGTTAAATCCATTTTAAGCTTACCTTTCGACTGCCATCCGCTGCTTTGTAGGTCAGCATGTAGTTGTCGATGTCTGCGATGGGCGGCTGCCAGGATATGAGGGCACTTCGATGGTTAATATCACTGGCTGTCAGGTTCTGGGGAGCATCCATGGCTGTTTAAACAAAGAGCAAAGTGTCAAAGCAAATGTGGAGGATCGTTAATATACAGACCAAACACATTGGTTTTACAGTAAGTCTCAATAGTTAGTTTGGCAGCAAATACACAGGCTTCAATTTCCTTCTGATTTAATTTGTATTGAACAGTTTTTTGTTTGCAATTCGAGCTGGGCAATGATTTATCATGATTAATCACATCCAAAATATAAGTCTCTATTTACATAATATATGTGTGTACCGTTCTATTTACAGTAAAGGTTAACCGTTAAGTTATTTACAGTTATCTAGTAATATTTATGTAATGTGTTTATGTTTGAAAAGCACAAATACAGTAAAAATGTTTTTGAAATAAGTCTAGTCTCAACAAGGCTCCATTTATTTGATCAAATAAAATAAAATAAGCTAAATAAAATACATTTTATATACTCTTTATAAGTCTCTTATGCTCGTCAAAGCCACATTTATTCGATTAAAATGTAAAAACATTATGTATTAGTGTATACAGTAGAAAATATTTGAAGTGGATCATCACCTTTTAACAAAGTTGTCCTAAAACCGTTCAATAGCACCCATTCTTGTCTTAGGAATATTTTGAAAACTACTGACTAATGTATAGTGTTACTATAATAAAATAAAAAACAACAACTAAAAACCGCTAACCTAAAATTAATCAAACATTCTTTTATTGTCTTAATAAAAAAGGAAAAATATATACAAGCTGCATTCCAGAAAAGTTGGAAAGTTTTTTTTAAATGCAGTTGAACTTTTATTTAATTGACAAAAGTACAAAGAAAATATTTTGATTGTTTACAGTGAGCAAATTATTTGTATTCTGGAAATAACACATTTTTATTTTGATGCCTGCAACACACTCCAAAAAAAGTTGAGAGAGGCAAATAGTGAAATATAGTATATAGTATAAGATACAGTATGAAAGTGAAGAGATAATAGATTTTCCAAAAGAAAAATCTCAATCTGTATAGAGCAAGGCAGGAACGCTAAGTTGAATATGTTCCAACTTTGAGCCACATAAGCTTAGGAGAACTTCAGAAGAAAAAAAAAACACTACAACTAAATATAGTCTGCTGCTGCATCAAGAAATGACACTTGACTTGTTGTTCATGGTGAAAGATGTACATCAGTTGTGTACATTAGCAATGCTTCTGGTTCTCAGGGCCAGTGCTGATCTCAGATCACAAAAAACACAGTGGAGATGTGTTCTCGTCTCAGAAGAGTCCATATGTCAGCTGGTTTCTAGGAAAACAGACATTGAGATTCTAGTCTCAATGCTGAGAGAGACCATCCAGACTTTCATGAGTCAAAGATGCAAAAGGTTTGTGAAACAGCAGATCAAACGGCAGTATGAAAGCAAATTGGGAGAATACAGAGCGACATGCTGCCATCAAGGTGACGTCATTCGTGGAAAGTTTATGGTTATTAGATCAAGTCTTATTTTGCATGTGCTACAACAGTATGGTTAAATTGACTGGCATTCCTGCAGTCCAGATGTGTCCTGTTGAAAATGTATGGCTAATCAAGGGAGAAGCAGATGATGATGACCACTGAATACTGAGCATCTAAAGTTGTGTATTAAGGCAGATTGGGCAAAATATTTTGCTTGTAAAACTTAAAAAAATTGTATAATCAATTTACAGATATTAAAACTTTGTATTAAAAGGGAAGTTGAAGTGACAGTGTTAAACATGCCTCTGTCTCAACTTTTTCGGAGTGCATTGCAGGTATCAAAATTAAATTGTGTTCATTTTTCCAGAATAATATTAATTTGGTCAGTTTTTTTTCTTGGGGCGGCATGGTGGCACAGTGGGTAGCAGTTGCAAACCAGCAGTTGCGCTGGTTCGAGCCTCGGCTGTGTGAGTTGGCATTTCTGTGTTGAGTTTGAATGTTCTCCCCGTGTTCGTGTGGGTTTCCTCCGGGTGCTCCGGTTTCCCCCACAAGTCCAAAGACATGCAGTATAGGTGAATTGGGTAAGCTAAATTGTCCGTAGTATATGTGTGTGAATGAGTGTATATGGGTGTTTCCCAGTGATGGGTTGCGGCTGGAAGGGCATCCACTGCGTAAAAACATATGCTGGATAAGTTGGCGGTTCATTCCACTGTGGTGACCTCAGATTAATAAAGCGACTAAGCCAAAAAGAAAAACAGTAATACTGCAATAATAGGTACAAAATCAGGATTGAAACATCTGATACGGTCTCCCTCATATTTGACCAAAATTGTAGTTTTCTTTCAAGTGCCCCTTATTTTGTCTGTGGTTTATTCATTCAATCATTTTCATTTCGGCTTAGTCCCTTTATTAATCTGGGGTCGCCACAGCGGAATGAACCGCCAACTTATCCAGCATATGTTTTACGCAGCGGATGCCCTTCCAGCTGCAACCCATCTCTGGGAAACATCCATACACACTCATTCACACACATACACTACGGACAATTTTAGCTTACCCAATTCACCTATACCGCATGTCTTTGGACTTGTGGGGGAAACCAGAGCACACGGAGGAAACCCACACCAACACGGGGAGAACATGCAAACTCCACACAGAAACGCCAACTGACCCAGCCGAGGCTCGAACCAGCGACCTTCTTGCTGTAAGGCGAACCTGCTATCCACTGCGCCACCGTGAGGCCGTCTGTGGTTTATTCCAAACTAATAATGTCTAGTAGGTTTTCTAGAGTTTCCAAGAAAGATCAATAGGAGTAGATGGATCCAGCCTTTTTTTTAGGATTTAGTCACTTTCTTTGTACTTATGACAATTAAATAAAAGCTAAAGAAAATCTGCAAATTGGATATTCAGTGACTTTCTCAAAACAACCTGGCTTTACTATTAATCAGTGATTGCTCTCATACCAAGCAAAAGCTACTGAGACAAAGGAGAATATTTTCTACAGGTATTTCAGACCTGATGAGTTAAACTGTCAAGCTACACTAACAGGACACGTTTCAAATGACCATCCCCCACCTGACATTCAGCAGATTTTTTTTCTTTATCAGATGTTTTGTTTGTCTATCAGTGTGTAAGACTAGAGCTGTGTCAGCACAGCCGCAGGAGGCATGTAAAACTGCTCGCTAGCCTGAGGACAAAATAAATCACATGCATGCTCGTATTGTGTAGTGTGTGTTTCAGGCACACTGACAGATCCACTTCAGAGTGAAGACAATTAGTGTGTGTTCACCGGCATCCTGTCTCTCAACATGATCTCTTATCAGTCAACATGCCACTCTGTTTCCAGCACACTCCTACACACACACACACACACACACACACAAATAGTGATGCTTTTTTTGTTGCAAGTCTTCAAAAGCCATCATTCGCCTGTATGTGTGCAGAAAAATGAATGTTTATTTTTTTCAGTCGTTTAAAAACTACAGCTTTCCTTCTCCGATCCCCCTTCTTATTCTCTGGATCTAAAAGTATGAAATATCTTAGACATAAAATATTTAGTTGCAGATGCAGGCAAAAAAAAAAACACAAAGTGATCATAGAGCTACCAAGGCATTAAAAATGATGTCAGAAAATGTAGAAACATAATATTCACTCTGGTTTGACATATATACAGCCCATCTCCTGTAGACAGGTGTTGAGAATTAGCAAGTCTGCTAAAACACTTAAACAAATGCATTTGGTTGTGCAGTGTAATTGTGATGTCCATGTCAAATAAAAAAACTAAAATAATAATAATAATACAAATAAATAAATAAATAAAAAACATAAGCACTCCTATATATAACACTGTTGACCTGTTTTGTTTGTTGACCTGTTTTTCTGTGCTTTTTTAGAGGCTGACTTTGTAAACATTATAAATATTACAAACGTAACTTTTTTAGTGTAAAATTTCTGTCACACTGTCAGCAAGGAGATTGCTATTGACATTTCCCTAATGGAAAACATTTATCAACAGCAACAGTATAATGTATAATATTATCACAGTTAAGATGTATAATAATTCAAAAAGAAAAGAACAAAACCAAAACAAAATACTTTAAATAAAATTCTTTTAACAATAAATAAATAAATAAATAAATAATAATAATTATTATTATTCATTAATTTTCCTTTGGCTTAGTCCCTTTATTCATCAGGGGTCGCCACAGCGGAATAAACCGCCAACTTATCCAGCATATGTTTTAGACAGCGGATGACTTTCCAGTCACAACCCAGTACTGGGAAACAACCATACACTCTCACATGCACACATACACTACGGCCAATTCAGTTTATTCAATTCACCTATAGCGCATGTCTTTGGACTGTGGGGAAAACCGGAGCACCCGGAGGAAACCTACGCAAACACGGGGAGAACATGCAAACTCTACACAGAAATGCCAACTGGCTCAGCCGGGACTTGAACCAGCAACCTTCTTGCTGTGAGGCGACAGTGCTAACCACTGAGCCACCGTGTCGCCCTTAATAATAATTATTACAAATATTATTGTTAACCTATAAATGATAAGACACATTTCATCGTATTCTGGTTGAAACTCTGGTCTTTTAGTGATTTGATTAGGTGTACAGACTTTTCAATTATCCAAAATTGATCTGAAATTCCACATTTTACATTTAATTTCATTTTTATGACGAGATTCTGTGATTTCATCAATATCTTCCATATTTCAGAAGTCACTTGGTTCTAAACACATTCTGTATTGATGAACTAAAAAGACATCTTTCCAAATAACAAAGTGCAGCTATCGAGATTAAAACGCAAGCATGAAGAAACAGAGAGAGAGAAGCTCGTGTGCATATATGGCGAGCACATTCATATTCCTGTCCTCACCTTAATCTCTTTAACGATGAAGTTAGAACTGTAATCTAAATCAAAATGACAGACAGCACTAATCCTGAAACGGGCACAAAATTTGTTAGTTGTTTTCATCTTAATTATCCTCTTAAGCTCCCATAAGCCTCCTCATAAATGCCAAAATGATGCATCTATGACACTTTACCTCCCTCAGGGTGGAGCTGGCAGACTCTTAAACAACACAGGATGTGAATATCAGCAAAGTGTTTTCAGGCAAAGAAACGCCACGTTTATCGGAGCATAGCAGGATCTAAATCCAGTGTTATTAGAGCAGAACTGTTCCCGAATTAAATTGTCATTAAGCAGCCAAAAAAAAAGAAGTTTAAAGGCAAATGAACGTAACAAACCTCATGAAGCGATTATGTGTCAAGATTCTGCACGTCACTGAGTTGGCACTGAGGTTGCGAAGCCAATGGCCTGTGACACTTTTATGTGCAAATTAATTTCCTCTAAACAATCCAAACTAATGAAGTATTCTGGGAGGAATGTTTGATTAAAGTTGAGGTCTAATGCGTTTGAAAGCAGCCCGTCGCTCCGTCCTCCCGCTAATAGATGAGCTGGCCGTTTCAGAGCAAAATGAAGCGACTGAAAAGAAACCGGCGCTTGTTCTAGTTCAGTCTTCTGTGTGGGAAAGACACTCCACGGACAGCCTAAATTTGAGGAAAGATGGCTAGTGATGCTGATCTCTTCTCTGTTCTCACATGGGAATTGGAGCTTTGCTGACTTTAGCGTTTTGTTATACAAACTACAAAAATAAAGTCATGGCCTTGTTTTCGCTTCACATGAATACCACCTCTGCTAAACTAGCAGAGAATGATGGTATGATTAGAGAAGGGCTTAATCTTGCAGCTGTTTATTTTTGTATATTTTGTGCTCAAAAGTTTGCACACCCTTGAAATATCGGTAATATATATGACATTTTTAAGGAAATGATTGAGCAGATAAAATACATTTCTTTTATTTCTTATGGGACTCATAATCATCTGTATAATTAAAAAATTTGCTGTAAAATTTACAGTATTACTGGCAATTTTGGTTGTGAGCAATACTGTAAAATGTACAAGTGCACTGTAAATTAACAATTACAATTGTGCTGTAACTACCAAAATTACCAGTAATACTGTAAATTTTACAGTGTAGGTCATAACAAAGGCACAATTCAATAAAAAACATGGCAATTAAAAAAAATAATAAATTAAACAGTTAATTTTTACATTTGTTCTTACAGTTATACTGTGCAATGGTTTGGCGCCGAAGGTCTAGTGGTCAGTTGGTGACAGTGCAACTGCGATGTGGCATCCCAATTTACAAGTCCTGACTCGCAGACATTTCCCAAGTACACCCCTCCCGCACCCCCAACTGCACTTCCTGTCAATGTCCACTGTCGTATCATAATAAAAGCAAAATTGTCAAAAAGAAATCTTTAAATACTGTGTATTGTTCCTATTAGCATTTGTAATAGTTGTCGGTGAGGAGCCAAATTCTTGCAAATGGCAAAACTGACCATTTATCTTGGCTTTGTTCATCTTGCATGAACTTAAATTGCTACTTAAACATGTGTGTGTCACCTTGTGTGTCTGCAATGAGGTCACATATTTAAGGGTATATAAACCTTTGTTTACATTGATATCTGTTATCAATATGATTTAAACAGGAGGTAAACAACTGTTGTTTGTGATAATAATGCCTTGTTTACACTAAGCAGTACAGTAGCAGTCGTCCTGATCAGACTTGTGTTTCCACTGCCAATAGTACCCTTACTTGGTAAATGTTCATTATTTCAAATGTATATGTGTGCAAATATAGTGGCACATCTACCATTTTCTACATGTTTGGATGTGACATGTAAACAGGTCCATTAACAACAATGGATTTTACGGTTTTTGCTACTTGACAAGTGGCTGTTTGTCACAAGAAGATGACAACTTTGTGGAGCATGGTTCATTGTGGCGTCAATGTATTATTCCAGTGTCATGTTTTGACTGTGCATTTAAAAATGGCACTTACTGTGTTGCCATTCCGTTGTCTTGTTGCATCCGCTAGTGAAGATCCTCTGTAAACCAATAGTATTCAGATGCAAGTCTAGCTTCACTCGTTTGGTTAGTTGTGCTAGGTACCCCTAGGAAAGGGTGTCAAAAAAGTGGTATTGCTCGCTATTTTGATACCTTTGACAGTGGAAACACAAATAAATGCGTATTGTACCAAACTGTACCATTAAGCGAAAATGGGCCATAAGTGGTCTTATATTGTCATCACTTTTGTCCAAATGTTTTGGTTTGGCATGGCTATTTATGTCTGGTTATGCAGATGTTTAAGTAAGATAACTGTATTAAGTACAGATAACTGTAAGAATAAGCAGGTGGTTTTATCAAATGTCTTCACCACAGGTTAACCAGAGTACTGGAAGGGTGTATAACAAGCTGTTGGTAATACTAAAATCAGACTAGCAACTTGCACTTCCACTAAACTATTATTTCTCAATCTCAGCACATTTTGGATGTCTGATTCAGCTCATCGGCTCATTAGTGCAGTGCTGCATGACCTGGAGACATTGTAAGGGTGTTTCAGGTTAGACAGACACCTAAAATAAGTGCCATAGGCAGCAGGATTAAGAAACATGACATTTAGGTAAAAAATAACATGATTTGGTACTTATAAAATCCTGACAATCCATTCCCAATTACATTTCAGCTTCTGCATTTATTTACAGAGATGCAAATAAATGTCACTTTTGTACTGTTAACTTGAATGGTTCAATCTACCACACTGGCTACTAAACTATAAGCTACATCCCGGGTTTTTAAAGATTTAGATGCCATGGACCCCCAAATATGATAATCTTTGTGTGAGGAACCCCCATTAAAAAAACAACAACATAAAAAAAACATCAGTATAGTTTCCTCACAAAAGTACTGAGAAAAAAAATTACAATATAAATGGGTATAATCTATTATTTGAAAAATATTAAGTCATTACATTGTTAGATTATAATTTTTATAGTGAATATTGTAGTGTATTTATTTATTTACTTATTTCTGAAATCAGTAAAAAAAGTAAAAAAAAAAAAAATCTGCTTTTTTATGTAAATATATTTGTTGTTAATTGTAATTGTAATATATTGTCATTAACTGTAATTTAATCCTTATATGGCAAAGCTGAATTTTCCGCAGCATTACTTTAGTGACACATGATCAAAACATTATTTGAATATGCTGATTTGCTGCTCTATTATGATTGGTGCTCAATCATTAATTATGGCTTTTATTATCATTATAAAGGTCTTTCGATCAAGCTAATGTGACCTTGATTTTTTAATCTTTAGTATAGTGATTTTGAATTGTAATATATCAAATTTTCTAATTTTATCAGGGCTCCTCCCGGTGGGACATGCCTGGAACACCTCCCTAGGTAGGTGTCCAGGAGGCATCCTAAACAGATGCCTGAGCCACCTCAGCTGACTTCTCTCGATGTGGAGGAGCAGCGGCTCTACTCTGAGCTCCTTCCACGTGACAGAGCTCCTCACCCTATCTATAAGGGTGCCTTGCCACCCTGCGAAGGAATCTAATTTCGGCCGCTTGTATCTGAGATCTTGTCCTTTCGGTCATGACCCAAAGCTCATGACCATAGGTGAGAGTAGGAACGTAGATTGACCAGTAAATCGAAAGCTTTGCCTTTCGGCTCAGCTCCTTCTTTAACACAATGGACCGGTACATCGACCGCATTACTGCTGCCGCTCCACCAATCCGCCTGTCAATCTCACGTTCCAGAGGTGTGGACTTGAGTCATGAATTTAATGACTTTAGACTCAACTTGACAAATATAAAAAGACTTGCAACTCGACTTGGACTTTAACATAAATAACTTGTGACTTTCATTTGGATTTGCGCCTATTGACTTGTAAAGACTTGCTACTTTATTACTAACAACGTTATTGTTTGTATGAAGTAGCCTACTTCATTGAGAATATGTGCTATTATGTAATTTTGGTTAATCACAAGTTGATCACCGAAGACATAACATAACACAACTAAACTTAATGAATTAGACAGCAGTAGACCTGTGTGATGCGAGGCAAAATGGAATCTAGTGTGGTGAAGAGAGTGAACTAAAAAGCATTTGACTTCAGTTTCCTGAGGGGATGGCAAGTTAAAGTAGTGAAAATATTCTTAATATTGTACACTTAAACTGAAATGTATTATATAGTATACATTATACAATACAAGTAATATTAACACAGTGACATTGATATGAGTAAAGAGTAGTTTCAAATACAATGTGTGGCTATAAGGGATTTTCTGACAGTTGTTTTGTATGCTTACCTGTTACAGATATGAAGAATACCAGATGAACAGAACCATCTTAAATGAACCACAACAGCCTTCAATCTCTCAATTTCTGGACACTGGTGTAAGGCATTACTGCATGAGTCACCCTCAGCAGAAAGCCATCACCAATGCCATATTGTCTGATTTGATTATTGATTGCAACATTCCCTTGTCCGTTGTGGAAAAAAAAGAGCTTTCGTCACTTTCTGTCAGTGCTGGATAGTAAGTACAGCCCAGTGTCGCAGAACACTGACAGCAAAAACAGAAAGCCTCACTAAAGAGAGACGTTTAAAATTAAAAACTTAATTGAGCAACACTGACCATGTTTCAGTAACTGTGGACATCTGGTCCGACCGAAAAAAGAGGGGATTCCTTGGCATCACTGTGCACTGGGTAGAGAAAGACGCAGAGAGGGTACAGCTAAAGACTAATCTCTTGGCCTGCAACCGCTTAAAAGGCTCTTACACTGCTAAACGTATCTGTGACCAATTTGAGGCAATATGTGATGAATACGACTTCAAAGCTAAATTGGACTATATTATTAGTGACAATGCTGCTAACATGCGAAAGGCATTCACTGTGTGTTTCCCCAGTGAACAAGAGGATGATGGTGATGACGGAGATCATCTTGATTACCCTGAGCTGTGGTGTGACTTAACCCTGGAAGATCGGCAAACAGTAGATGCTGCTATGGCAAAGAAACAGTGCAGGCAGTGTTTTGCACACACACTGCAGCTGGTTGTGGGAGATGGATTGAAAGAAACAAAAGTAGTATGTCCTTCTGCCAGAGCACCCTCTACAGAATGCCACGAGGGACACGGTCGAATGCCTTCTCCAAGTCCACAAAACACAAGTGGACTGGTTGGGCATACTCCCATGAATCCTCAAGCACTCTGGTGAGGGTATAGAGCTAGTCCAGTGTACTGCGTCCTGTATGAAAACCGCATTGTTCCTCCTGGATCCTAGGTTCAACCATCGGCCGGATCCTCTTCTCCAGTACCCTGGCATAGACTTTCCCAGGGAGGCTGAGAAGTATAGTCGGAGTGATCTCAGCTTAGGTAATGGGTGAGTCCACCCCTGCATCCCCAGTCTCTGCTTCCTCAATGAAAGACATATCAGCGAGGTTGAGGAGATCCTCAAAGTATTCCTTCCAACATCCGACAACATCCCCCGTCGAGGTCAACAGCTCCCCACTTTCACTGTAAACAGTGTCGGTGTGGAACTGCTTTCCCCTCCTGTGGCACTGGACGGTTTGCCAGAATCTCTTTGGGGCCGACCGGTAGTCTTCCTCCATGGTCTCCCCGAACTCGTCCCAGGCCTGAGTTTTTGCTTCCACAACCGCCCGGGCTGCAGCACGCTTGACCTGTTGGTATCCATCAGCTGCCTCAGGAGTCCTACAAGCCAACCAAGCCATGTAGGACTCCTTCTTCAGCTTGACGGCATTCCTTACTTCCAATGTCCACCACCAGGTTCGTGGATTGCCATTTCGACAGGCACCACAGACCTTACGGCCACAGCTCCTCACAGCCGCGTCAGCAATAGAGTTGGAGAACATGGACAACTCGGCCTCAATGTCTCCAGCCTCCCTCTGGATCTGGTCAAAGCTCTTCCGGAGGAGAGAGTTGAAAATCTCTCTGACTTGAGCTTCAGCCAGACGTTCCCAGATGACTCTCACAATACATTTGGGCCTGCCAGGTCTGTCCAGCTTTCCCCCCTGCCAGCGAATCCAACTCGGTGATCCTCTCGGTGATCAGCTTTGCCACTCTCTTTAACCGAGTGTCCAAGACATATGGTTGGAGATCAGATAATACAACCACAAAGTCGATCGTCGACCTCCGCCCTAGGGTGTCCTGGTGCCATGTGCACTGATGCTCGAACAGGGTGTTTGTTATGGACAGACTGTGATTAGCACAGAAGTCCAATAACAGAACACCACTCGAATTCAGATCAGGGAGGCCGTTCCTCCCAATCACGCCTCTCCAGGTATCACTGTCATTACCCACGTGGGCATTGAAGTCCCCCAGTAGAACAACAGAGTCTTCGATCTGAAAACCTTCCAGCACCCCTCCTATGGACTCCCAAGAAGGCCGGGTACTCTGCACTGGTGTTTGGCCTGTAGACACAAACCACAGTGAGAGACCTATCCCTGACCCAAAGGCGCAACCCTCTCATTCACCGGGGAAAACTCCAACACATGGCGGCTAAGCTGGGGAGCTATAAGCAAGCCCACACCAGCCGGCTGTCTCTCACCGTGGGCAACTCCAGAGTAGAAAAAAAGTCCAACCCTTCTCAAGAAGTTCCAGAGCCCCAGCTGTGCGTCGAGGTGAGCCCAACTATCTCTAGTCGGTATCGTTCCACCTCCCACACAAGCACTGGCTCTTTCCCTCCCAGTAAGGTGACATTCCATGTCCCAAGAGCTAGTTTCTGTGCCTGACGATCAGGTTGTCGTGGTCCTAACTTTCAACCACCACCCGTTCCACAATGCACCGGCCCTTTACGGCTCCCCCTGCGGGTGGCGGGCCTGCAGGAGGATGGTCCCATGTCGCTCCATCGGGCTGAGCCTGGCCGGGTTCCGTGGGATAAAACCTAGCCACCAGGCGCTCGCATATGAGCTCCAATGCCAGGCCTGGCTCCGGGGTGGGGCCCCGGCTGCACCATACCGGGCAACATCACGGTCCTTGCTGTTGTTATATTCATAAGGGTTTTTTGAACCGCACTTAGTCTGACCTGTCACCTAAGACCTTTTTGCTTTGAATGTATTGCATGTATATATCTCCGAACATTTACTCAAACCCATTTGTGGCCCTGTTCAAAGGTAATGTTGAAGATTAGCAAGAGTGAAAATTATTATTCATAGGAATCATGTCTTATCCTCCAGAATATATTTAACAAATATCTGATGGGTCTGTTAGAATGTTTCAAGTTTGATTGAGATAAAGATGTTAAAAGAAGATACCCATTCACTTTACTTTGAGCTCTGCTTCTTTGCGAGAGTTCTGCCTCCCCGACAAACCAGGCCTGTTTTTCAGATATTTAGAGGGGTATAACAGGATCTAGAGGGTCTTGACCTCCTCAAGCCCTCCTGTAATTAAAACACACTGAACAGAGATGAAGCACTTACGTGTGACAAAGTTGGAGATGACCGTGCCACTGGTGAGAGGACCTTTGGTGGCATAAAGGGCCACTGAGTAGGTGGTGCTGGGGATGAGCTGACTCAACTGATACTCCTGCTTATTACCCTCCACTAAGAAGGTGTCTGCCGTAACTGGAAACAGAGAATCAATTAGTGCACACATGTTTGCGATATTCTTTGAGACTTGTTTATTTTAAAAAAGGATTATTAAAGTTTATTTTAAACAATATGACTGGGTGAACAATAATTTTTTCTCAACATATTGTTTTTTCCCCCTGAAGTACTTATACAATATAAGTACGTAGGGGGAAAAAGCTATATGTTGAGAATAATTAAGAAAAAAGTTTTTAAAATAGAGACTTAAAGACTTGTTTATTTAAATGGATTGTTAAAGTTTTTTTAAACAATATAACAGTGAATAATAAATTTTTCTTAAAAGTACTTATATTGTTACCAGGGCAAAACTTGAATATTCGCCAAATAGTGCATAATAGGAACAAGAATAATTTATTTCTTCTTATGAATTTGCTTCTAAAAATGCAACATGCACTAAATATCTTATTGTTTATACATTTGTTGTCAACAAAAGATAAGCTTTCCACCAAAAAATAAAAGCTTTGCGGTTTAACATTTTAATGCAAAAAACCCCCCAAAC
The DNA here is from genome assembly GCA_903798125.1 of Danio choprae. Lineage (NCBI taxonomy): Eukaryota > Metazoa > Chordata > Actinopteri > Cypriniformes > Danionidae > Danio > Danio choprae. The sequence goes on from CAIGQW010042275.1 coordinate 616,675, forward strand.
AAACAAACAATATATATTTTTTAATATATACATTTGCTAAGTCACCAGCCATTGGTTGTTGTAGCAAAATAATACTTTTAGGCCCTGGTGTAAAATATGAATTGTTGCTGCCAGAGAGCGAGAAATATTTAAACTTGAATTAATTAATATTTTTCTTTTTATTTATTTTATTATTTAATTGCCTGCATAATGACACTTTTGGTTTCAGAATATAATTCTGTATGGATGGTTTCATGCTCCTAGAACACAAAAATATACTTCACAAAATAAACAGGTCCACACAAACTATATTCATCCTCACAGTAGGTGAGATCATTTTAATAGTTTCTGTTTAATGGTGTAATTTATTTTATTACTGGCATAGACTGACTAATGATTTTTGAGGATGCTAAATAACTTGCCCACATTGGGATGCACTACCTTTGACTAGCTTCTAACAAGTTACAGATGCATTTGGAGAAAAATACTGTATGGTACAGCTTGAAGGCCATGCATTGGTGATGTAAAAAACAAAAACAAAAACAAAACAAGCAATAAAAACATTTTTACTTCTACCTATTTGAAAGTTGATAAGCCAATTTAATTAAACTATGCATGATTATACGGTTAATTGCCTTTTATTATTGCCACTTAGTGAGGCTCATTTGCATATCTGCATTGTTTTTCATGCAGCCCACAAACCTGAAACAGCAAAGCAGATTATAGTTGCCTATTTAAACATTATACATTTGGATTTATCGATACATGGACGATAGTAAATGTCAGTGTAAATGAGGTTTAAATGCTTTGAGTTTGTCTAGTTTTGACCAATTCAAATTTAATTTATTGTGCATGTGCTTAAGTTGTCAAATGCATTTAAACAGCCACAAAAGACACATTACTAATATACCAACAAGGTATTTATACCTCTGCATTGTACCAAATCACAAATTATGATCACAATCATAATACCCATTTATATCCTATTGAAGATCCACTTTCATTTGCAAGCCACATATCATAAGTGAATTCATTCAATAGTACTCATGCATTGAACTGAGCACTTCCACAAGAAGAAAGGGACACAAGTGGTCACAAGAGATGCATTTGACCGCATGTTAGTACCACATGGAAACGGTAATGTGTCTCAGCTGACCACCTGTGATTGAATCACTGAAAACACATGTTAGCACTAAGTGAAAACATGGCCTGAGTGTTTATGGCTACTACTTCTGGTATGTGTGAAATGTGGGGTTTCCCTTGATCAGGATTCAATATACCTTGGTTCCGGGTGAGGGTGAGCACGTAGTTATCAACACTGGAAGCTGGGGGGTTCCAGCGCAACAGAGCCCCTTGGGGTGTAACGTTCAGTGCAGTGAGCTCCACTGGCATGTCCATAGCTGTGAGGAACAGAGGATTACAGACAGACAGTTTGAGATAAGCTCAGCCAAGGTAATTGGCAGCAGTCTCATCTTCACCTTTTTTTTTTCTCTCTTCCCTGTGCAAACGATATTCGCCGCCAATTTAAAAATAGAGCACCTCGGCAGCTCGGAACTAATTTGTTGTGATTATCTGGCTGGAGAAGATCACAATTTCCTTAATTAGCCGACATCGAGGGGGAAATTAGACAGTCAAATGTGTGCAGAGCTCATTCTCAATAGCATTTCCATGAGAGTGAGTAATGACAAATGTTGTTCTCTGTAATCCTCTATCTGTGCTGCGACTTTCACAGATGGCCTTTCCCTTTTTTTCATACAGGAGAAATTTCAGTCTCCTATTTCAGCGTATGTCCTCTTAGATGAGGTCGGTGGACCGTAATCGCACATTATCCTATCCCACATGCATTTGTGTTCTGCCAGCCTCTCTGGCAATAGCCGTATCGCTTCTACAGCTGTAGAGAGCTGACCCTCCCCATTAGGCACCATTGACTCTGTTCCAAGAAATTGTAGGCTCTTTCACAACCTTTCAGAGTAGCAGATCTCCACCGCCTGACAGCAGTTCAGATGCGAAATCCCCCGATTCCACTTCACACCTTCCTCTCCTTCTGCTTTACCACGTCTTGACATGCCCCTGCGCTGACAGGCTAGGAGAATATCAGTTTCGCCTTATGCAATGAACGTGAACTCGATGATCTTCACTCGATCATTAGCCAGAGCTGTGAACCAGAACACAACCATGAACCAGATCCATCATGTTTCATCAACCCCTCTTGTCGCCCTTTACGTAACAGCTGAAATGAGCTAGACTGCTTGCTATATCCTATTAATAATAAGCTGTTTCCAAAAGATGCATTTTTTTAGAACAAGAGCCAGCTTGTCACTTTGCATTGTTATAGCATTGGCAAGATTGTTGTCAACACGGGCAGCTTGAGATTGTTTGCCTGTCATATTTTTATTAGCTTTGAACAAAACTGCCAGACTTTAAGTTGCAATGCGGAGTGCAGCTGAGCTCCAATGTATAGACAAACCTGCCTAGTTATTAAGCAAGTCAGCAGTCTTTAAGCAAAGGCCAGCCTCTGTTTGTTCTATTGTACTGCATGAAATGATATGACTAATTAGTTAGCTTCCGGGACTTGAGACATAGACTAATTAATTCATTGCAGTGATATAAGGCACATCTGGAAAAAAGGAGATTTGTCTGTTGAGGCGGTAAATTAAATATCTCAATGTAAATCTAAAGCACTATTCTGTTCTAAGCCTTTAACATTATAATAATATGAAAGGTTCAATGGGCATTAGTTATACAGGGTCTCTTTCACTAATGCATATGTATTTATTTCTAATATGAACTATTGACTCACATTTTTTTTTTAGATTAGATTATCTATTTTAGATTCCATATAATAATTTATTCTTTTTAAATATTATATATCTGTGATTTGCAATTAGACATGCAATGATATTTACACTGCATATGTATATACTGTATATATCATGATTTACTCACCCTGTTTGTCTTTCTTTCTTTTGTTGAACACAAAAGAAGATAATTTAAAGAAATCTGGAAACTTGCAACTATTTAGGGGACTATGGAAATCAATGGTTACAGGTTTTCAGCTTTCTTTAAAATATCTTCCTTAGTATTCAACACAATAAACAAACTCATAAAGATTTGGAACCACTCAAAGTTGAGTAAATAGAGAGTACATTTTCATTTTTGGGTGAACTATCCCTTTGAGAAAGCAACATTTTCTATTTTCACAAATAAAAGCCAATTGAAAAAGAAATTTAGAAGAAATGTTACCAGACCTTTATAGAATAAAACAAATATTAACGTTTTAGTCAAACTCATACCTGATAAATCCAGTAAATGAGAATTTTCTCATTTTCAAATGCACTTCCATACACTTCCATACATGTATTATTACTCAACTTCAATATTATTAAGTACTACTCATTACAATGGAAAGTATTACAGCAATAATCAAGCAAATAATGTAAATTAAAGCACAAAAGCGCAACATTTTGTGCATCTGATCAGTGAAAATATCTAGTCCTGTGTAAGAACATTGACTTTAGTTAATCGAGTCTATTACTGAACAAGACATATTTTACTCAAAGCACTAGCTGCCTGTCGCCGCCATGTGGTGCTGTTCAAATACAATGGCAGGTGAGCATCCCTGTCGATCATTGATTGCATTAGTAAAATTTCATTTCACTTCAGCGAGATGGCTGGCAGTCTCCCAGAGGACAGGCGAAACGCACAGGGTGAGAGATGGCACTCATCACATGGTAAATGATGTGCATCATTCCTCACACTGTCATCCATATTTCTATCAAATCAAAGTACTGTGACGAACGAGGCTGTGAGGAACGAAACACCAAAAGACATTTTCCTAGGGTAAGTTAGAATACTGGTCTCTGCACAGGTATATATGATCAGTGTGTCTGAGTAATTGAGCGAGGACGGAAATACCTGTGAATACGGTAGTGGTGATGACCTTGCTCTCTTGGCTTCCTCTCACTGCGTTCAGCTTGATTTCATACTCTGTTGCTGGATGGAGGCTGGTTAGGGTGTAGTTATTAATGTCGTTGTCAATCACCACACTGTCCATCCTTCCTGTGGAACAATTACAAATAGTAATGCTGACTTTTTAGTCTGATTTCTTTATTATTAGACATACCTTAACTATACCCTAGAGGCAGTACCTTTAGATGATTGGTAAGACATTCTGTAGTAATTAAAGGGTGCAAGGGGTTGAATCCATGTTATGGTTACAGATTCTTCAGTGACATACAGAACAGTCATGTCTCTGGGAGGATCCATTCCTGCAGTATAAGAGGAAAGTGGACATGGGTGAGAAAAATAAATTATATTTCTTGGAGATTTACACTACCATTTAAAAGTCTGGCTCAAAAAAAGGGCTATTAAATAATAATCCATTAATTTTGAATTATTTAGAAATGTTGGAATCGGCATTGAATTTCAATGCTTCTGAATGGAGGAATCAATTCTTTCCCAGGTCTATTTCTCCAGAAAATGTCTTCGTTATGCTTCCTTTAGGTGTTTTTTCATAGGTCTGTTTATAACTAAAAGTTAGAAAATTGACATTGAGAATTAAGAAAATTGTCAGCATTTACAATAAGGTTTCATTAGTTTATGCATTTACTAACATAAACGATAGTTTTACAGCATTAATTATTCATAGTTTAACATTTACTAATGCCTCATAAAAAATCCAAATTAATGCTAACATTAGTTAATGCACCATGAGTTTACACGAATTAACAATGAACTGCTGTATTTTCATGATCTAATGTTAATTAACACGAACAAATACTGTGACAAATGTATTGTTCATTGTTTGTTCATGTTAGAAAATGCATTAACTAGCATTCACCAATACAACCTTATTGTAAAGTGTTACCCAAAAAGCATGTGTGCAATAATATATACAGCAGTACCATTTTTCTAACATTGATAATAATAGGAATTGTTTCTTGAGCACCAAATCAACATAATACATGATTTATGAAGTATCATGTGATTATAATAATAAATAAAGATTTTTTTTTAAAGAAAAGAGCAAATGTTAATTGAAATAATACTTAACAGCATTGCTGTTTTCACAGTATTTTGAGTGTAATAAGCACAGACTTGATCAGCATATTTAAAAAAAAGCATATATATTATTACAAACCTACAGATTACAAACTTTTGTACTGTTAATGTACAGTAACATCAGCAACAATGAGAATGGTCATGATTAACTTAACAGCAAAAGTCTCCAATAATGAGGTTAGTGACATAAAATAAGAATTAATAATTTAATCATGTGATCTCAAATTGTTGCTATGAAGCCACCAACTGCATGTAAAATAAAATACTTTTATTAGGCTTCATTTAGTTTATCTGTTTACAAATTATAGTAATATTTTATATTATACAACTGATATAACTGTAATAAATTGATAATATTGTCACAACAGCATCTCTCATTACATTAGTGTGCCTCCTGTTCCTTAAGTCCATGGAATAGTGACTGTTTTTTTTATTTTCTCATGTCATTTATTTCCTCTTTGTGTTTTCCAGAGTGGAGCATTTTGAGTATGCTAGACACACGACACTCTTCACGAGGACATTTGCATTGTTATTGTCCGCCATTGTCCAGCGGGGACACTTTCATGATTTGTTTATCTGTCCCAAAAGCTCTTAGCATCACAAAAGCAAAGGTTAGACAGCAGCCGAGATCATTTAAACAGACTAACAGTGATTCTGGACCGTTCATACAATTGGGAAGAAAATCAGCTGATTTACTCCTGCCATTACTGAAGTGGCCAGTCTTTAAAAGGAGTGGAAAGCCATTCACACCTCCCCATATTCATTAGACTAATGCATTCAATTCATAAACTATGGATGGCAATTCATAAACAGGTTGTCAACCTCATTTAAATGCTTTCAGGGTAAAATATTCCTCAGTAAATGAGTTGTGATTATTCATGTATGCATATCTTAATTTATTTTCCACTCAGCAGAGCAGTCAATAAATATATTTTCAGACTTTGAACAAAGGGCACCAAGAACAACTTTTTTCCCCCAGCGCATTCCATCTGCATTTATTCAGTTTCATATTGTTGAGCATATGGTGACCTTCTTTTCACTTATGTTAATGTAAGGAGAGCTAATGTGTGAAAATATGGTTTTCTAACTAAAGCGGGAAAAACACATTTCTAAGCGAACTAGTTTTAGAGAACACATTAGACAACAACAGGTGCAAGTACTTCAAGTGCTCACGTACAAATCACGTCATTATATTAATAATATCAAGCCAAGTAAAAGCTGAAACTTTTTATTGAACTAATGGAGCTGCTGCGCAGGTGGTCCTCTGACGAGTTAATGTCGAAGTTTAGAAATAGCTGCGAGACAATATCTCCTTTGGCAACTGTAAATATCAGTTCACTGACAGAACAGCTGAATTATTCTTGACACCTCCACATTCAGAGAGAGGTAATTAGGGGAGGATTACACACTGTTGAATTAATTAAGGCACAAAAGGGTGAAAATCTGCTGTGCAGCTGTGTGCAGGAATCATTATGAATAAATCAAGCAGGTATAGGAGAAATCCTGTTCGGCGCATGATCACAAATGACTTGTGATTTTGATCAAACTGACACTGATGTAAAAGCTTGGAAGGATCATGACACTGACTTGATTTTTTGGATAGAGTAAAAACATTTCTGCATATGGCTTTATAGCTTAAAATATACTTCTTATTATTAAACAGCAGCAGCAACAACAAGCAAACAAAAGTGTGATCAAACTAATAAAATAAAATAAAATAAAATAAAATAAAATAAAATAAAATAAAATAAAATAAAATAAAAT
>CAIGQW010042275.1:632928-645410 GCA_903798125.1 Danio choprae
ATATAATATAATATAATATAATATAATATAATATAATATAATATAATCACTAAAAATGACAAGCAGTATTTCCAGAGAATTGATTACCATAAGAATGCATTAGTTTTATCTCCATAAAGCAGAGATGAAAGTTCCTCAAAAACAATTAACTTCAAATTGCTTAAGCCACACTATGGATTCTTACACAAAACATATTATCTTAAGGCTTACAATATAATGAAAGTGTAGGGTAAATGCATGAACCTAACAATTGTGGTACTGTAGGTCATTAAAAATCAAAGCTATATACAGAAAGCTCAAGAAAAATGCAGCTCAGTTGTTGGAAAATGAAACAGTGAACCGTGGGTGTTCTATAGATTGGCTGGTGGAGCATGGCGCTAACAATGCCAAGGTCGCAGATTTGATTTTCAAGGAAACACACATACACATACAGCATGTACCCGTAAGCATAGTACTTAAATGCACTTAAAATCGCTTGGAATAAAAGTCTGCCAACTGCATAAATGTAATGTAAATGAGTGAGAGGCGTACGTGTGATAACAGTTGCAGTAACAGGCAGGCTCCTGCCTTGGTCTTTCAGGGCCACCAGGTTGACAGTGTATTCTTCTCCAGGCCTCAGCCCTGTTTGGTGGAATGATGTGATAGTACTGGGTAGCTGTGCTGTCATCCCTCCATCATTGTCCTTTGACATGCACAAGACACAAACACATGCAAATAGATCACATTTCAAAATTCTAGCATCAGAGTGCAGGCAGGCATGCAGTAACACACAGTCTACCGCTCAAATCAACAGAAACTGTTTTCAGAAGCCAGTCAGCTGTGTAAAAAAAAACCAAGCTGCTGAAAATTCAGTGTAGATTGGTTTTGCCAGATGTTTGATGTATTGAATCAAGTCTTGTTTTTTCCCCAATTCGCTTAGCAGAGCACTTTGTGAGTTTGATGCATCACACCCCCACAAGACATCAACTAACCTCCCTGGAAAGCTTATGAAATCAAGCAATATCAAGGTGTATGAGAGTTTCAGAAGATGTGACTGTTCTAAAAAGCCTTTTCCCTTTTGTTCTTTGCCATTGCCATTGAATGCCCACTTGTCCCTGCCCTCGCATCCATTACGGTATTGTGGGAAATAAGAATGGCTCTTGTGTTTTGTAGGATTAAATCCACAGAGGATAGGACTTCCACTTCTAATATGATTTTCCCAGTGGTGTGCCAAGTTGGCGCAGTACTCTTAGCAGACCCTCTCACTGATGGAAGATTGAAGTGCATGCTGAAGTGCACCCCGTTCCCCCCCAAACCATCAGTCTCTTTGTATTCACCTCCTGTTGTCGCGAAAGAGGCTTTTGACTTTGTATAAAGGTATTTTCTTCTTTCATTTAAAAAGTGAAGGATTTATGAGACACATGAATGACTCAAAGCTCACTTTGCCAGAGCACAGGCTATGGATTTAGCTGAAAGCTAAGACAGTAGGATGCAACCCAAACTTCCCAGCACAGAACAAAAAACGGCACTCTTTAAGGGGTCATAGAACGTGTGACTATTTGCCACTTGAAACATAGGCCAGCTAATAAGAGCTGTGAAGGTAAACCCAAATCCCCTGGCATAAGAAATTGAACTAGTGAATAGTGGGAGCAGCCTTTAGGATCCTTGTTTAAGCATCCACCTTCCGTAATGGAGATGTTGTTTCAAATCCTGCTCAAAGCACTGCTAGTACAACAAGACTGCTTACACTGAGGCAGTGACCCAGATGTGGGTAATTTTAGAGGACGCCAACTACTAGGATATAGATATTAAGGTAAATCTCAAAAGTCACACAAGAATTGTTAATTTGTCAGTCCTTAGCACCCCTATTAAAGCACGTGCCTGGTATGCTGGTGATGACCATATACACGTATACATATAATATGTGGAGTCAGAGGGGTTACATTAGTGCTGTGACCCAGATGAGAGTGGGTGATTTTAAAGTGGACATCTAGAAGGAACTGCACAGGTAAACCTCACTAGACAAGCCTCAACAAGAACACTAGAACTGTCAATCTGTCAGTTTTAACAAGAACACTAGAACTGTCAATCTGTCAAGCTGGTTTGAACCAGAGAAGGTACATTGGTGCTATGATCCAGATTGGAGTGATGTTTATGGGGGCTTAAAGAAAGCCAGCAAGTAAGAACTGTGCAGGTAAATCTGACTCCCTTTAACCTCAAGAGGCGCACTAGCATCTGTCTTTAACATCCTTGTTAGATCACCTTTCAAGGTCTTAGTGCTTTGACGGACTAACCTCAATGAGATTATGAGGAAAAAGTGAAGAAATAAAAGAGAGGGGAGTACAATGAAAGTCAGTTAGTAAGAACTGTGTAGATAAACTTCACTCTTCTGGCCTCATGAGGCACGCTAGGATCTGATGCTAGAGGCAGCGGTCTTTTAAATCCTTGTTACAGTGCCTGCCTCCAATGCCAGAGATGTCTGTTTGAATTCTGCTCAGAGTGGTAGGAATAGACCTGGAGTGGTTACATGAGCTCTGAAAATTATCTGCAAAAGACTCACCAAATCATCTGCTGGCTGAAGGAAACCCTTTGTCTGGCCATTTAAATAAAAAAGTCCAAACATTCTTTTTTTTCATTACATAAAAGGCCTCCTTTGATATGGTTTCTTTGCTGGAGAGGAACATATGTTTACAGATTCTGTGGCCAGTCTTAATAGCAACATTACAACAAAACAAAACACCTCAGGCGCTCTAATGTGTATTGGTTATTATACATGGGGAGAGATGTTTCACCCCAATGTGAAATGACAGGTATGTTGCATAAGATGCATGTTGTTTTGCATAAGGCGATGTCTCCCACTGCTATTTCATAATGACGCACTGAGCACAAGCTCCCATTTTGTTGGCATGCAGGAGCTGGACGCTTTTCTTCTTCCTGTGAGGGTGCAGTATGCACATGCTGAAAATGTTTTGTCCTTTCTCCAGATGGAATATTTGAAAGGGGATTAGTGAACATCTCTGCCTGGATGTATTGTGTTTCTGCCATGATGCAAAATAATTCTCTTTCAAACACAGGCAGACTGACATTTATCATGCTGAGAAGCACCTGTCAGAAACCGAATCATCGTTTCAAAAAGCATTAATTTATCAGCTGCGCCCAGATGTCTGTAAAAACCTTACATTGCACTTTCCTTGTTTATTGTTGTCAAAATACAACACGGTGGACGCTAAAGTCTGAAAATGCTACAAGATTCCAAAACCTCTGTGTTGTTAAGCCAAAAGCTACAGCCGAGGCAGAATCAAATGAAGTGTGACCTTCTAAGGAAAGCCTTACCTTGGGAATGAAGCTTATTTCCCAACCATCAAACAAGTAGTCTAAGGGTTGCCATTGAACCTCCACGGATGTCTCCATGATGGATTTGAAGAGTAAACCGTCTGGATTCGAGAGATCTGAAAGGTACAGATTGATGCATTATTGGCCTCCTCCTATGTGCATTCAATAAATCAGCATTTTTCTCAGCCAAGGCAGATCTTTACTCTGCTTTTAGCTCTGAGCGGCTTATTTTATTTTATTTTTTGGAGATATTTTCAATATGCAACCTCTCTTCAAACTATTTACATTTGTTGTATAATAGATGCAGTCGGGAATCCCAAAGAATAGAAGTCAGGAAATACTATTACAGTCATTTCACAGTATATACAAGTGAACCTCCAGCCTTTTCATTGTCAACAATGCATGAGCCTCAAGAGGATTTGAAGGTAATTTCATGGAAACAGTAATAAAACACACTATCTCTGCTCTGGGAGTGTTTGGATTATTCCATGTGTATGATGGCATACAAAAGTGTTTAAGTAAGTGATAAATGTGCAGTCATACATTCATTTTTACCATAGCACTCACAGTCTCAGCTGCTCTTAATCTCGGTGACCTACATACACTATTGTTCAAATGTTTAAAAGCACCAACTGTCATTTAGCAAGGACATGTTTAATAGATTAAAACTGACACCAAAGTAATTTAAATGTTTTTAATTGTCTATTCATCAAACAATCATGGGAAAATTTCCAGAAATTATATAATAACAATAATAATATATTTAACAGCATAATGGCAGCACAGTGGCGCAGTGGGAAGCACTCTCGCCTCACAGCAAGAAGGTCGCTGGTTCGAGCCTCGGCTGGGTCAGTTGGCATTTTCTCAAATCAGAGTTTGCATGTTCTTCCTGTGTTAGAGTGGGTTTCCTCCGGGTGCTCCGGTTTCCCCCACAAGTCCAAAGACATGCAGTATAGGTGAATTGGGTAAGCTAAATTGTCCGTAGTGTATGTGTGTGAATGGAAGTGTATGGGTGTTTCCCAGTGATGGGTTGCAGCTGGAAGGGCATCCGCTGCGTAAAACATGTGCTGGATAAGTTGGTGGTTCATTCTGCTGTGGCGACCCCAGATTAATAAAGGGACTAAGCCGAAAAGAAAATGAATGAATGAATAAACAGCATAACCATTTTCAATCACTCTTGGCCTGATGAGGTTTGGGAGATGTTACCCTGACATTTGTGGGTTTTTTTTTAAATAAATGTATTAATGACATTGTGTTTAGCCCAAACTGTAATATTAATAACATCTAAACAGCATGTGTGTACACGTTTGTATTTTTGATAAGATATAGGATTTTTTCATGATAAAAAAAACATAGAATAAAACCTTTACTTAAAGCTTTTTTTCTGCTCAAAGAAAGCAAGAGTTTTGATAGAAAATCACCTTGCCTACTTATTTACATAAAAAAATATATTGATTGAACTTAAAAAAACAAACATCTTTTGTTAGAAAGAAACATGTGAAGGAGTTTAATTAATAACAATGAATGTTTTTTCGAGCACCAAATCAGCTTTTTCTGATTTCTGACCAAATTAAGGGATCAAGTAAAACTCATAGTATAATTCATAGTAAATTAATTTTATATAAAATTAAATAAATGGGTCACACTTTACGACCCAAGGTTCCATGAGTTAATGTTAATGTAAACTAAGAATAAACAGTATATGTACAGCATTTATTAATCATAACTCAACATTTACTAAAGTTGTGCTTAACATTAGTTGATGTACTGTGAGTTAACAAGAACTAACAACTTTATTTTCATTCATTAACTAATGTTAACAAAGATAAATACTGTAATAAATGCATTTTTTTTATTCATGTTAGTGAATACATAACTAATTAACTAATGTAACTTTACTGTAAAGCGTTACCAAAAAATGTCTGTCTAACATCTATCCATTCTTCCATCCACCTTCCCATCATCCATCAATCGCAATGTATCCCTACTGTTAACTGCACAGTTTTAGCTACTCCAACCATAATATGCATTTGCAGAAAATGGGCAATAATGTTCAACATTTGTTTCATCTTTGTTAGATTACAGAAATGATGGCTCCACTAGTTGAATATCTCAGATGTCTAACTGAGCTTATGATGCCTGCCAGATGCCACGTGCAAATATCAATTTCTTTCAAATTCATTAAGTTCCAATTATCTTTATTATCTCTAAATTACCTACGATAATGTACAGAACAGAAGGCCAGTCAGTGGTGCTTTGTGATTGTCTCCAGAATGCCCAACTGGCTTTTCACAAATAATGGAATATTTGTTATGATGTGTTCTATTCTAGGCTGAGGCATTTTGCTCAAGGCTGACAGGCACTGACTGTATGCGAAAGGCCTTCTAGCATTTTGCCAATCTGGCACTGTTACTCACCAGGTGGTGGGTGTCTAATCATATCCTGTTGGCAAAGACAGCCAGTTGTTTCTCTGAAGACGTAACATGAGGCATGTGTGTGTGTGCAAATGGTACTGTGAAAGAGTCTGTAATCTCTCATCCAGGTCTATTAAACCTGGGTCATGCTTGGGCAACAATGATGCTTACAATGAAAATGTCACATTCCAGATCTATGCAAAACACCTCAGACATGAAAAAATAGCTTTATCTGACCAAAACACTGATGTTATTTGAATAAAAGAGGACTCGGAGAGAAATGCACTCACAGGTGGAGGCTAAAGTGTTCATTGGGGAGCTGATGATGTTGTCAATCACTGCGTACACGTTGACGTTGTACTCCAGACCCGGCTCTAAACCTTTGATGGTGATGTTGGTAACATTTCCAGGGACCCTCATTTCTAGCTGGACTCCACCTGGAGTTGTGGGGACGTAAGTGATGAGATAGTCTGTCAGGATCGCTGGGCCTTCCCACTGCAAATCAATGGTGTTTTCTGACACTCCCCGAACTCGCAGATTCATTGGAGGTAAAACTGTCCATAAAAAAAAAGATGAGGATATTAAATTATTCTGTTTGGAATATATTTGGAGAACAAAAAATTAGGTGGCCTTAACTAATATGATCTTACACTGAAATTACAATTGTTACAATGTACTTATTGTGTAAATACAATGTATTTTTACATTGTACTTATGACTGATAAAATACTTGCTTGTAATTAATTTCTGTAATTACATTTGTAATTACACTGCATCCCCTACACATTAACCCATCCTTAAACCTACCCGTAGCACCAAACCTGTCCCTAACCCTATTCATATCCCACCTCAAGAGCACCAGGAGTGTTCTCCAATACATCATGAACGCAGTGAGTAAATTGTAATTATTTTTTGATGCAAGTGCTTAAGTAGTTAAGGCCACCTAATATAAAGTGCAACCAAATTGAATGAGTTGAATGTGATCTGAGGCAAATAAAACTAACTCTCTCTCTCTCCCTCCCTCCCTCCCCCCCTCTCTCCCTCTCTCTCTCTCTCTCTCTCTCTGATTTAGATTTATCAAAGCTAGTATTATTATACAGTAGAGTTGCAAGGCTGCAGTTTTAAGTGGCTGTTCCAAACCACATTAAGTATGACCTAACAATGATGTTCCAATATGAACTTGGAAAAAGTTCGAAAATGTAGCTACTTATAAAAAGTGTTTGAAGGATCCCACTCGGGCTACCCATGAGACTAAGATACAACCCGGGTCTCCACAACACGAGACGTCCTCCTGATACTGGGCTCATAGGACTTGCTGTAAGTGGCCCCTAGGGAATCGCAAAGGACTTGAGAAAGCAATTCAGCTCCTTCTACACGAACAGGACAGGCTGGCATCCCTTCTGGTGCCCCTCTACAACAGACCCCTCAAAACAGAGAAAAAAGAGTCCCAGGGTGCCTACTTAGCAAAATTTAGCACTCTAGCATCTGTGCTGTTCACCCATAGCTGCTGCCAAGATACCCTTTTTATTCTTAAGGAGGAACAAGAATCTGGGAAATGCAGCAGATACTTCACTTAGACAAAAAGAAAGCAATATACTGTATATTTTGAAATTAATGAAATCATTAAATATATAAAATTGAAAATAATAATAAACATAGTGCACTGTGAGCTATTAAGAACTACAGTACATAATATTAGCAAAGCTAAAATGTTAATAACTGATACATGTGCTTACATTTAAATGAATTAATTTCTAAAACATGAAATAATGTTACATATTTTTTTTTTACATTTTCAAATGACATATTCAAGCACTTGATTCTATTTCTATCAAATTGTTAGAAACTAAAACTGCTATCGCTTCTTTAATGATCACTTTTTTGTTGATTTACAGCTGAAAGACTAGGCAAAAGCACGGGAAAGCAGCCTGTTCAAAAATGCTATTTAATTCAGTGAAGAGAAAACATCTGCTGATTATAAAATCCGCCACTGTCAAAGAAAGACATTATTTCATTTAAGCTATTTGAAATGTTCAAAAAAGCAACTTCTCATCGCATCCTTTTTTTCTTGATTACTTATTTTTTTCCCCTCCTCATCGCTACCTGTTTGCAAAATGCTTTTTGCTTACGGTTTCATGGGCCTAATGAAACGAGAAAATTGGATAGAGTAACTGAAAGAAAAGCCATATCCTAATTCATTCCCTTGATAATATGAAGACCTAAGAGAGCAGAGAATCTTCAGAAGCAGTATGGAGAGTAATAATTGAGCAGCCACTCGCCATTTTCCACCACCCCTCGTGCACAACACCCCACTATTTTCTCCTAATTGCAATGAAATAAGCAATTTTGCCTCCACTCAGTCTTGCAGAAAATGAGAGGGAGAGAACTGGTTGGTAATATGATTTGCCCTTCCCTCTCCCACTCGTGAGATGACAGCTGTCTTCAGCGATGTGGGGTTTCTCCAGCCTTTTTCCACGAACTAGCTGTGAACCCGGGTAAGCGTGATGGAGAAATTGCTTCGGCCTGGTTAATATGACACATCTTCCCCAGTGAATGTGACTTTTGACAAATGAATGGTGTTATACTGTGAGTTGTCACCAATCTTACAGCCATGACTGGAGGAGCTGGGGGGCAAACCATGGGGTTTAGCATCTGCCGCGTCTGTTGGTAACAGGGGAAATGGCTACTGTTTATCCCAGAGAGGATTTTCATATTTATATAGGGAGGAAAACATACAGCTTGCATTTAAAACTTAATAAAGTGGCTTGTT
This sequence comes from Danio choprae, assembly GCA_903798125.1. Lineage (NCBI taxonomy): Eukaryota > Metazoa > Chordata > Actinopteri > Cypriniformes > Danionidae > Danio > Danio choprae. Next base: position 641,425 of record CAIGQW010042275.1, read on the forward strand.
TATTCAATTGGCTTAATGGCATTGAGAGGAAAAATATGCAATGTAAATGATGTTTGCGTTTCCCCAAACAGGCTTTGGTTACGGCTTAATTTCTTCCTTGATGGATTTTATATGCGAAAAGAACACCAGGCGAGTCAGACGTTAAATATTGACTTGTGATATATAAGGTAAAATGTTTAAATACAGCACAGGCTCATTTTACTGGTGAACGGTTAACTGCTCTTCTGTACTGCTTTGCCATGGCAATTTAGTGAGTTGTAATCACACTTTATAACTATATAACTGAACAAGTGTGCTAATTTTTACCTAGTCACTAACTAATTGGCCACAAATGCTGTTGTAATTTCCTTATCAGCTCATTTTTGTATTCGCTTGCCATTCTTTTGGCTCTCTTAGTTGTGGCCACGTTCAATAGCTGTACTGATATTTTTGAGCTCTACAAATGAGTTCGAGCTCTACAAATGTTAAAGATGATTGCCATTTAAAGCTTTACCAATTAAAAGCAGCCATCTGAAGTACAAGTTAAATTTGTCTAAGCAACTGTTTTAAGAACAAGCTACAAACCGCTTGTGCACCCACATATGACATATACGTAACTGAGTCTTATTCTTTCTGATTACTGAAGTGATGCAAACATGTTCAACTGCAATTTTCCAAAAAATCAGACCTGACATCTCACATTATAATTGCAGTTTATAATAAGTTTATCACTTAGAATTTCAATACAAACTTGCTATTCTGGGTTTACATCTCAAATTTCTGACTGCATCCTCATTTTCAATTTTACTTCACATGTATTTTGTCATTAAATACAAGCAGTCAGATATATGAACTGAACCTTTCATTTTACCTGCTCGAAAAGAAAACATGCTTCTTGAATATATCAAACATCAAACAAGCAATAACCATGCTTAACATTGTGTTCTGCGCTCTGTGAAAAGGAGCCCTCAGAAGTGACATAGGGGATTTTAGGGGACATAGGGGTTCTACTGTACCTTCACTGTTCCAGCTAATTTACAAGTTACAGAGTTGTACTGTGTATGGTGTAGTGTTGTAAAAATAATAATATTTCGATAAGTATCGATGCTGGAAAATTTTAAACGATACAATTTTGCTTTTGGTTAGTATCGATACCGGCTTTGCTTTGTTCTCAGCAGTAGCAGTTGACACAAGTGTTGCACGTGAGGGCACTACATTACAATGCCCCATCTCCTCGGTATCTTGTGGCAAATGGCAAGTGCGGAACCCCCACAACCAGTTTTGGTTGAGAAGGCTTTTGGAAACTAACGAACAAATAAACAAGGAAGGACACAAACAACCCAATACGCAAGCATTGCTACAGAGTGCTAAGCAAATGCGTTAATGCAATTAAAAGTACACTGTCAAAAATATCTGTTAATTAACAGTTTCCATATTTTGTGATTCACAAGTGTTTTCCTTTTATTTACGGTTGTGAATTGCATTTTGGGACCTCTGTCGACTTGTGATGATGAAAATTCAACTGCAGAGTTTAACAAAGCGACTTTTATTGATATTTTAGTAGTTTGAAATAATATAATGTATAAGAAATAATATATAGAGAAATAAGTCTGTAAAATAACAGAAAATGTACTGGCAGTTTATTACAAGATTTTTGGACCGTAATATTCAACACCACCCTATGCATATATCAGCCTATATCATTTTTAACTATTAAAAAGGTTAATGAAAGTCACTTTTTGAACTTTTCGAGGTTAAAAGTTGTTGGAAGAAAAATCAAGGACCCATAATCTAATTTAAAATCATAAATAAATGGGACAAAATAAAAAAATAAAAAACATGAATCACAAAACTGCTAATTTGACTGATATTGTGAAAGAGTGACTTGTAGAGTTGCATAAACAATTGTGAGAGGTTGGTAACTGCTCCTATTTCAATATCAATAATGCATTAAATAAGTTGTTGTCCCTTTTTTTAAATCTCTTTTATTTTTTAAATCTCTCAAGTTATATGTATAGGCCAACATAATCTCCCTCTGAGTTACTGGTCTTTAATATGTTCAGGGCTGTGATTTCCTTGCAGTATCGAAAATGGGATCGAATGTCGATATTTCTCAAGGTATCGTATCAAAGTTAGAAATTCCAGTATCGTGACAACACTAGAATGTTGTATTTAAAATAGTAAGGTACCATGACAAATAACATCAGAAAACCATCAGTACATCATAACCCGATGTATTCTGTTACTAAAACAGTACCAACTTGTTCTTGTCTGCATCCTAATGCACCATAGAAAGGATTAATTGTGAAACCCTTAATACAAACGTCGAACACTGACCTGAAGTGCAGTCATCTCCTGTGTATCCCTCCTGACAGACGCAGAAGCCCTCCTTGCACACCCCTCTCTGGCTGCAGTTATTAGCGCAGAAGATGAGAGAGCAGTCTTCCCCCAGGAAGCCGGATCGGCACTGGCAGCTTCCGTTCACACAGGCCCCTTGATCCGAGCAGTCGTTTAGACATCTGCCCAGTGAGCAGTCCTCCCCCGCGAAGGCCTCCTCGCAAACACACTCCCCGTCAATACATAAGCCCCTGTCAGAGCAGTCACTTGGACATCGTGGCTCGGAACAGTTCTCACCGCCAAAGTTACGGTCGCAGACACAATCGCCTTCGATGCAAATGCCCTGGCCTGAGCAGTCGTCTGGGCAGCGCGGCTCAGTGCAGTTCTTGCCAATCCAGCCTTCTTCACAAACACACCCGCAAACCTCCATACTAAACGTGCCATGGCCGCACTGAGGTACAAAGTCCAGGCGACCTGAGAGTAAACACATATTTAAGATTTAGAACAGTATAAATTCACTACAGTGTGAATTTATACTGCTGAGAAAAGTACTGAGTAAATATTTTTTCACAAAAATTTTTTTTTGTGTATTTATTTTTTATTTCCACCTGGGGATACTCATCCCGAGGCCCCTACAGACTATGCAGCGCCATTGGTGCAATCCTAAACCTGTGAAGAGATGATCCCAAGGTATCCTGGACCAGGCCGTATCCCGAGCTAATGCTGTGGTGGTCATGGTGAAATGGAGTGCATGAGACTAATTCCTGAAAGGCCACAGTGACAAACGAGTCCACGCATTGATCCTGTAGGCCAACCTGACCTTCTGCCGGTGCCCTACCCACACCTGCAGCTTCTCCACGATGGACGTCCAGCTTCTCCAGCCTCTGGCGCCTAGGCTGCAGCTCCACACAGGAAGTTTGGCCACAAGAATAATGGTCATGCCCAACAGAGCCTGGTTTCTCTCTAGGTTTTTTTTCCCCCTTCACTTTGTCAATTGGTAAAGTTTTTTTACTCGACACTGTTGCCACTGGCTTGCTCGGATCGGGACTTGTGGAGCTGCGCTTTGGTGGATTTGTTCTTCAGAGTTTGAACATTCAGCAGTGAAATTTAAACCACACTGAACTGAACTGAACTAAACTGAACTTCAACTCTGAAATCTGGACTTTATTATAACTATGTTAAGCTGCTTTGACAATCTACATTTTAAAAAGCGCTATATAGCAAAACTTGAATTGAATTGAATTTTTATTCATTATTCTTATTAATAATATTATTATTAACTATTTAGTTTTTATTATTTTGCTTAGTTTTACTTTTTATTTAAGTTTCAGTTATAAATGAAAATGATACATATTTTATGGGTGGTTTACTGGCAGTATCAAAAATGATATCGAAATATCAATATTTTTCAAGGTATCCTATCAAAGTAAAAAAATCTAGTTTTAATTATAAATGAAAATGATACATATTTTATATTTAGTGTTTTATTTGGTTTAGTTGGTTTTAGTTTTTTTATATTTAGCTGTTACCCAAACAAACCACTTTTGTGATACTCCTATAGTGTGTCATTTATTTATTTATCTTTGTGATCATTTTCACTATCCCAGCCTTTCATAATAATAAAATAATAATAATAATAATAATAATAATAATAATAATAATAATAATAA
>CAIGQW010042275.1:658127-673044 GCA_903798125.1 Danio choprae
CATACGTCTTTCTATCTCATGAAATGTTCTACACCCCCCCCCCCCATTCCCCCCCCCGCTTGTGCTGCTTTCAAAGGAGAAGACAGACCAGGTCATGCAGTGAGCACTGCATTTCTTTTGTTATAATGGGCTGATGGGAAACTTTATTTGACTGGAGATCTTGGCAATGCCAAGCAGCCCATAGCCTTTGAAGAGAATGGAGTGCCTTCAGACTGAATGACGAAGAGACTCAATTAGAAGAGCTCTCAATTAAATATGACAGGGAAGACCATAGGGCCCTTTGACTGCACATTTCCCACAGTACCATATTTTACTGTTGAACGGTGCATGTTTCTTGCCAAGTTTTTAGTTTCTGTCACTTAATGGTTGTCCACATGGTAGAACCACTATCAGAACTGACAACGCACTGAGTGTCTGTGAAAGAAGTGAAAGGAGCACAGCTGTTTTCAACACTGATAATAATAAAAATGCTTCTTGAGAAGCAAATCAACATGAATGATTTATGATATATTATATGACATGGAAGACTTGGGTAATGATGGCCGACTACGAACACAGTCAGTCCAGATGTGCCAGTCACCGGAGTTAGACATAAAAGACCATAGCAGTACAACAACACAGAGGCAATTCACAATAAATCTTAGCATCTGATAACGTGAGAGAAATGCTCTGAAATGGTTCCACCATGTTGCCGTTGTCATGCCAACTTGCTACAGTAAACAGAAACTAGCCTCTGAGTTCTGCTGATTGGTACACTGCTTTGCAACTGACACTGATGAGCGGTGCTGCATATAAATGTTAAAATTCTTTTATCTTGGCACGGCATGTAAAAAAATGCAGTGCTCGCGTTAGAAACTGAAAAAGATGCAAGTGTATTATGGTCACGCACGTCTATCAAGCGTGTTTACATAAAAAAAACCAATGATAATATGGAGTCTCTTCTCTATACCTCTTCAAGGTTATTGAACTCTCTGTTATGAATGGACCTCAAGTGCTAGTATTTTAATTAAAAGATAATTCAGTTTTAAAGCTTACTGAATCTTAAATCTAATCCGCATATCATGTTTTTCTGTTGTTTTAGGGGAGTTTTGGGCTCAACTTTTGAAAGCTTAATACACAGTATCCTAATTATAACATTTTATTTTTCATTATTCTATTTATTCTGTACTTTTGCATCACAAAAAACTTTCCAGTTCTGTAGCTGATTATGACAAAACACTTCTGCATTTTCAAAATAAAGAGACAGAAGAGAAAGGACACATACATACATGAAACACCCTTTTTCAAACCTGTTCATTCAGTTTGCGGAACACAGTAACTATATGATTTTTACAATTTAATTAGATGAATGAATTCTTCAATACATGTTTTTACTGTTAACTACAACTACACAAATAGTTTTCATTAAATGGAAATAAAGCTTACATTATTAAATTCACTGAAACGCTTCTAAAAGTACAATTGAAATGATTCTAAGGATATTCAACAATAACACTGAACCTGACTGACAGATTTTGTTAAAAAGCACACCTTTTTTTGGCAACTAACAGAAAATGTGGTATTACATATCCAAGCAAATACATAAAAATATATTTTTGCAAATCCTCAGCCTGTAAGTGATGCTTTAATTTTGTAATGGAAGAATACATGGCAGAAAGAGATTATTTAAAACCAAGAAAAGAACAATTGCATCATTATTGCCTGATTTTCACATTAGAACAGCTTATGTAACATCGTCTATTATAATCCCTGTTCCTTGGTATTTAAACAGCATTGTCTGCATTGTGGTTGAAGCCTCTGTTGTTGCACACAATGATGAGCACTGACCTCCTTTACAACTACCGTAAGTTATAGGTGCTAAGCATTACAGTTTATGAAGAGGGAGGAAATTGACAATGGTAAGGAAAGGTATTAAGAATGCAAAGCAATATCTTCTCATTGCTAAAAAGACCTTCACCTTCGTCTTTGAGATGACACTTTCTGGCGCTTTAAAATAAAGCCAGCTGCAACTGAGACGATGACAACATAATATCTGTATTTCAAATCTCTTTCTTTCTTTCTATTCATGGGGAGTTACGAGATGTTCAAGAAACGGAGACAAAAGATAGGATAGGATATGAATTTCAACAAACTGTAGGTTTCTTATCTTTGAAGTGCACATATTTTTTGGTATTTTTTTCCATCAAAATGTCTTAAGAAACATTATTTACTTGCAATACAATTTAAGACATTATAACTCGTTTAAGATATTAAGAAATGATCAGAACTGCTATTAAGTGTGTTTATGCTAAAAACAAGAACAAATATATCTACCAGTGGAGTCAGAAAAAATAAATCCATTTTCTTGTTTTAGGGTATGTTTGCGTGGGAACAATTGTACTAAAAATGCAAAATATAATTTTATTACATGCTTGAGACATTTTGTTCAAGTTCAAGTTTATTTATATAGCGCTTTTTACAATGTAGATTGTGTCAAAGCAGCTTAACAAGTTCAATTAAAGTCCACATTTTTGAGTTTAGTTCAGTTCAGTTCAGTTTAGTTCAGTTCAGTGTGGCTTAAGTTCCACTGGTGAAAGTTCAAACACTGAAGAGCAAATCCACCGAAGCGCAGCTCCACAAATCCAAGCAGGCCAGTGGCAACAGTGGAGGAAAAAAAACTTCACCAATTGACGAAGTGAAGGGAAAAAAAAACCTCGAGAGAAAGCAAGCTATTTTGTATACAACATTTTTAAAATGATTCCCTTCTAAGTGGATCTGTGAAACAGCACTATGCACGTCATACTGGTAGCAGGAGACAATAACATTCGTGGTTTAATAAATAATCATACACAGTACGTTTTAATGACCTCTTAAGCACATTTAGCTCAAGTTTGCATGTGAAGATGCTAATAACCATAGCACAAGCTAGTAACTACTTTCAGATGGTCAAGCTGCATTTTTTGAACTCACCGGAATCTCAAAAAGCCAATGACCCATTAAAAACAAGTACAAACACAAGCTGAATATTCCAGGAGACAGGTATTTTCCATCTACTGAACCCTGTGATGAGCTGATTTTCACCTGCAAGACACACCATCCATTCTTCAGAGAACACAAACACTGATTGAAATGTCAGGGCTGAAAGCAGGAATGACTGTATTTCACCATGTCAGATAATTATGGCTCTACCAGATGTTCAGGTGATGCGACTCATCTTAAAGCTGGCGATGGGATGTTTTGTCATTTTCTAGCAGTAAACTGATGGATGTCGGCGTGTCTTCAAGGAGCTCTGGTAAATCTCCTGTGTCCTGCTGGACAATTCTCCTATGGTTTGGCAAATGTTTGTTGTGTTCTTAAACCAAGATTTGCTTGGAGAGAGTGTGCACAGCAGAGTTTACGATAAAGACGTGTAGCCCGCATGATGTTAGGGCATCGCGAGGTCAACAAAAGCATTAACCTCTCACCAAGATAACAGATGGGAATGTTTGTCGGCTTCGGCATAGCAGTTGGAAAAGCCTTGCTGATAATGGAAAGATAGCATGGGACAATTCTGTGCACTGTCGCTTTAAGAACTACAATGCCAACATGATGTAAAAGGTCTCAAACTGGTCTTGAAGAGTGAAAAAGCCATATTAGATGAAACTACATAACTTTGAAACAGCGACACATCTCCCTGACACAGTTTTAGGGAAAACTGCTGACTTTCTGAGCAAGATAACAGACTTTTTTTATTCCCTATTTTCTGCTTTTCAAAACTTCCAAGTCTGTTTTCTAGTTCACATTAAAACAAGAACAAGGTTTCACAGCCTAAACACAAGTGTCTCCGCATCAAAGCACAAGGTTGTGTTTTATCATTCATTTTAAGCATATTCAGTAGCGGATTCCGGTAGACCCTGTTCTGAGATCAACATTCACATTCAAGTTTCTCTCTGTTCCTCTTGCTGCCTAAATTAACTGTGTACAAGTTGGTAACTTTTTCCAAACAGCTGCTGTTCTGTGATTTTTCTGCTTGTTTTTAATACAGCTTATTCACACAAGCTGAAGTAGTTTTTGCATCAAAAAGTGTATTTATTTGCTAGAAGCCAGTATAACCCAAGTTAAGCCCAAAGTATACTTGCATGCACAGTCGAATGCAAAGATGTTTCAAATAACACATATGCAAGACGCGTCCAGTGTCTGCGCTTTATCTCTCCATAAAATGTCTTTTTATGCATTCAAACTAGGACTGCAGGTATCTTTAATTGCCACATGAATTCATCAGTGCCAGTGTCTATTGTTTTTGTCTTTGTAATTATGTTTCCCCTTCATATGGGAACTCCAACATGCGGGAGATCGCTAGACAAAAGGGACAATGAGTGACAAATGAGTTGGCAGAGCTTGGTTCCGCAGGTTCAACTGATTAGTCAATAGTGGAGTATATCAATAGCGTCCACAGAGCGAGCATCAAATTCTTTGCTTCAGACCTCACACGAGACTGAAGAGCTCCTGACCTGGGATCCTGATTTCCAAGAAAAAACAGCGTTTTCACCAGTTCGGGTGCCATTTGCTTCTCTGGAGGCACACGCGGTTGAAATTGCTGCGTACCATTCACATTCTGGGCGAGCTCAACCGTGCAGCCGATGTGCTCTCATGGCAGCTAGGGTCCCAAGGGGAATGGAGACTCCACCCCGGTTCGGTCCAGCTGATATGGGAGCGCTTCGGGGAAGCCCAGGTCGACCTATTTGCGTCTCCCAAAAATGCCCATTGTCAGCTGTTTTACTCCCTGACCAAGGCCCCCCTCAGTATGGATGTGCTGGCCCACAGCTGGCCACCAGGTATTCACAAATATGCGTTTCCCCCAGTGAGCCTAATTGCACAGACACTGTGCAAAGTCAGGGAGGATGAGGAGCAAGTTTTGTTTGTTGCACCTCTTTGGCCCAACCGGACCTGGGTTTCTGAACTCCCACTTCTCGCGACGGCCCCTCCCTGGCGCATTCTCCTGAGACAGGGCCTCCCCTCTCAGGGACATTGCACCCTCTGGCACCCGTGCCCATATCTCTGGAAACCTCCACGTGTGGTCCATAGATGGAGCGCGGAAGATTTAGGTGACTTACCGGCTTCGGTGGTTAACACCATCACTCAGGCTAGAGCACCCTCTACGAGGCATGCCTATGCCCTGAAATGGAGTCAATTCGCTGAGTGGTGCGCTTATCGCCGAGAAGACCCCGAACTTGCCAGATTAACGTTGTGGAACTGGAGCGTAGGCTGTCACCCTCCACACTGAAGGTTTACATAGCTGCCATCTCCACTCATCATGACGTGGTGGATGGCAACACGCTCGGAAAGCATAATCAAATCATACGATTTCTCAGAGGCGCACGACAATTAAATCCATCCCACCCCCCTCTCATGCCCTCTTGGGATCTCTGGGTAGTCCTTGCAGGTCTCGCAGGGAGATCCATCTGAGCAACTCGACTCGGTATCCTTAAAAATTCTGTCCATAAAGACAGCTCTGCTGATTGCGTTGGCATCATTCAAGAGAGTCGGGGATTTGGAGGCATTTTCAGTCAGCGAATCGTGCCTGGAATTCAGGCCGGCCTACTCTCACGTTATCGGCTATGTGCCCTACCACCCTATTTCGAGATCAGGTGGTGAACCTGCAAGTGCTGCCTTCGGAGCAGCCTATTCAGGCGCTTTGCACCTTTACGTGGAACAAACGCAAAACTTAAGATCCTGTGAACAGCTCTTTATCTGTTATGGTGGTCGGCAAAAAGGAAGTGCTGTATCAAAACAAGGTTGGCCCACTGGATAGTTTATGCCATCGCCCTCGCTTATGAATGCCAGGGCGAGCCGTGTCCCCCGAACATGAGAGCACACTCTACTAGAAGTGTCGCCTCCTCCTGGGCGTTAGCACACGGCGCCTCTCTTACAGATATCTGCGTAGCTGTGGGCTGTGCGACAAATAACACATTTGCGAGATTTTATAATCTTCGAGTGTAGCCGGTTTCCTCATGATTATTGGGTAACCCTGATCAATCGGGAGGAAATTAAGTTCTCTAACACAGAGATACATGTGCCTTTTTCATTCTGCTAGTAAGTTTTCCATCTGGCAAACCCTAGAAAATTCCTCCGAGGCCCCCAGCACCCGACTCAGAGGAGGAGCTGGGTGCCTGTCTCAGTGTGATGTCTGTTATGCCCAAACTGGTCTACCCACATGCTGAGGTTCGATGCCAGCTATGTGCGGTCCCCTCAAGTCTCCCCTCTTGGGTAGCAGGTGGCCTCCACAGCGTCCTCTCCCTTTGGGGACTGGCACGCTTTCCCAACGTACTGTCGTATTCCAAAATCCCTAGTCTATACTAGCAAGGCAAAAACACATTACGACCCCCCATCTAAATTTTTTAATTATTTCCATGTAATGGTAAGTAAAGGGCCCAGGAGACGTTGGAAGTTTATGCTCTTGGTGATGCTCTCACGCTTTGCTTGGCAAACTTCACATCAGGAGCATGACGGGCTTAGCTGCTGTGGCGTTTTTTATATAGTCTCCCGTAGTCTGTTTACAGACACGTGTTGGAGTTCCCATATGAAAGAGAACATCCTGGTTATGTACGTAATCCACGTTTCCCAAATAGGGAACGGAAACGTGCGTCTCCACTGCCACAGCAGCTGAGTCTCCAGCCATTGGCTGAGTGTTCGGTCTTCAGCTGGCAAAAATCAGATGCTCGCTCCGCGGACGCTACTGATATACTCCACTAATGCTTAATCAGTCACACCTGCCGAGCTGAGCTCTGCCAACTCATTTGGCATTCATTGGCCCTTTTTCTTTCTCTTCAGAGTGATTGGTTGTCTAGCGATCTCCTGTAGTCTATTTACAGACGCACGTTGGAGTTCCCCATTCGGGGAAAGTGGGTTATGTACGTAACCAATTGCAGGTTCTCTGCAATTATTTGTCAAATTTACTAGCAATTGCAGCTTACGTGGAATTCCTACTAATTTCAGCTGTAGTTGTTTTATTACATATGTAATTGGCTCATTTTATACAGGCGTAATTTTATACAATTTAATAAAAAGGTGCAAGATATAAACAAAAACAAACTTTTATTACACTGCTGTGCAATTTTAAATAGATTACAAATACATTTTAAATATATGTATTTAAAAATGTTTATAAAAAGTATTATTGCCTTATGTAAATAAAATCTAATTAAAATAATTAAAATCCTTAAAATATTTTTATTAAGGATGATGCTGGTAAAAAAAAGAAAAAAAACTGACAGTGAATTTGTTAAAAAAAAAAAAAACTCCTCTATGAACTTAAAGAAATTCACACAATGGTAAATGATATACTGCTCTTATTATATTTGCACTACAGGAAATTGTGTACTGATATTTGTTACTGTATACAAGAGTGGCAAAAAAATATTTCCAGAGGAAACATTTGCACAATTTGCTCTTAATGGTCCTATAACTTTAATTAAACCATTAAACACAAGAATGTCAGCACCAATAGCCTAGTGGTTAAGTGCACCGACATATAGCACCATTGTGCTCACGGGAACCAGAGTTCAATTCCTGGCTTGAGATCTTTTGCAAATCTTTTCCCTCTCTCTGCTCCCAATTCTTTCCTGTCTGTAATCTCCACTGTCCTATCCAAATAAAAGGTGACAAACCCCTTCTTGTTATGAGGCGACAGTTCTATGCACTGCGTCACCGTATATCTACACTGCGCAGTAGATATTTAACAACTACAATAGTTTGGGGGGAAAAGTGCAAACTATAGCTTATAACAGAATATAAAAAATAATAATACAGAATAATAAAAAAAAGCTCACAGGAAATAAAGTATGCACTGACTACAATATAATCAGCTATTAATATTTTATTGGTTCTCCCTAGTATTTGATTAGCAGCCACTCTCCTGTGCATTATTCAGTAAGTTTTTTCCTGGCATTTTCAGAAATGAAATGGAAAGCACATACAAAAATTGGACACTCTCCAAGCACAGTATGTACTATTTTTGAAAATATACATCAACATAGCATCTATTTGTTCGTAAAATGAGGGTTATAATCATTTTATATTGTATAGTAATCAGATATTCTTTTTAATGTAATACATAAATATGTATTTACTTTAAATACATGAAGGAAACTATAAAACTATACCTTTAAAAAAAAAAGTGTGTGTGTGTGTGTGTGTGTGTGTTGATTTCCATGTACTAATGGCTAAGCTGTTTTTTTTTTCTCTCCATAATTAGTTTGATTGTTTTGTTAAAGAGAAAAATAACAATTAAAAACCAACCATTCACACGTACCAATTTCTCAACGCATACAAAACAATTATGTAATAATTACACTATTTAATTAATTTGACCTGGGATGTTCAAAAGCAGAAAAAAAGCTCCATTTGGCAAAGCTGGTTAAAAATTGCCATTAAAAACAAAAAATTTTTTTTGTAAGAATTGCCATAACAAAAAAGCATGTTATCAAAGAATGTAACTTTATGCTTAAATGGAACTGGAACTAATTATATCAGTCAATATTGATCTTGAAAAGCTCCCATTTCAATGTAGCTTCTAGGTCTTACGTCTCTCTCTTCCCTCATCTAACAGTGTGTTTCCAGCTGGCTGTGGTGCATTTGGCAGCAGGTTAGTAGAGTTCCTTTATTTCAAGTTTGTCTAATCTAGTACCACTATATGTCACGTCTATGAGAACATGCGGAGCAGCTCTCCAAAGAGACAGTTACACCTCATTCATCTCCATCCCCCTCTCTCTGGAGAGTCTTTCTCAATCTCTCTTGCTTTAACATGTTTTTCTCATACTGTTTGCTCCAGTATCTTCTGCCGAATCTCATCTTCCCTGTAACTCTGCCTGTACACCATCATTTAGCCAACCAGCTGGGACTATCAGCAATTATTCCTTGCACTTTTAAAACCTCTACAACTGATCCAAAATGCTGCAGCTCATCTGGTCTTTAATAAGATCAAGATTGCCCAAGTCAAACCACTCTTTATCTCCCTGCACTGGCTATTGGTTGCAGCTCAAATCATTGATTCTTTACAGAACAGTCACAGAACAGCTCTGCATCTCCATCCTACAACTGCTTTTACAAGACTACACCTCCACCAGAAGCCTTCGGTCGGATAACCACTGCCTTGTGATACCATTAAATAAAGCTGCTACATCACTTTCCAGAACCTTTTCATTCACTGTTCCACACTGGTGCAAGGAGCTCCCCTGAACTGCTTAAAAGGATAGTTCACCCAAAAAAGCTAAAAATTCTGTCATTAATTATTCACCCTTATGTTTTTCTAATCTAGGGCTGTGGCATATTGAATTATAATGCGATATCCGATAGTGTGCTAAATAATGGGATATTTAATGTTTTGAAATGTTATAACCAACAGATGCTTAATATTATTTCAGGGACAAGAAAGCATCTCTACAACTTATGAAAGTAAACAGCCATGTTTTACTGTTGCATAAAACAAATTCGATGTGTTGAAGCACAGACAAACAGAAATATATCAAATGTGTATCATCACCACTTTCCAAATGTATAGTTTTACTGACCAGAACTGTCTAAATAATACAGGAAAACAAAACACTTGAAACAGGGTCCAGTTACTTCTTTTCTGTCTCATTGCATCCTACCATGGCTTGGTCATATTTCAGCATCAATACTAGAATCATTACAACTTTATGGACAAAACAAACAAACAAAAAAAACTCCCAGTATGTTGTATTAAAAACAGTTGTATTAAATAGCTCATTTATTGCAAACTATTGCAATATGTATATATCAATAAGTACATTCAATAATTTTTATATATTCCACAGCTTTATTCCAAACGATAAAACATTTTTTCATCTTCGAAATTTTGACATTTTTGATGAGATCAGAGAACTCTCTTATCCTCCATAGAAAGCAAGGGTCATAAAATATTAAAAGCCCAGAAAGGTACCAAGAACTTAATTAAAAACAGTCCATGTGTCATCAGTGGTTCAATCATACTTTTATGAAGCTACAAGAACATTGTGCACACAAAAAACAAAACCATCATCTCAATCAGCAATCATCGGCTCCTCAGCACAGACGACTAATGTTTCGAGGAATTTATGTGTAATATATTTGCAAGCTTACCATAGTGAATCGGGCTAAGGTAAGGAGATCAACACTGGTTGGTTATGCACCTGCTCCAAAAAATGGTTTTGGATCATTTTTAACCACAAAATGTTATGTACTGTAGCTTTAACCACATCCTGAAAAAAAAGAAAGAAAAAACTGTGCTTCTCACTTTTTCCTCAACTCCTCCATACTCTACCTTGTATTTCTCTAACAGTGCCAGAAACTCTGTATTACACTATAAAAAGCAATTAGTTACTTTATTTTAGGATAGTGAGTAAACTTTTTGCCTTAAAAGGATCAAGTTGACTTTACTTTAAAAAGTGAGTAAATCCATTTTAACTTTGAAGTTGATTTAACTTAATTTTTATAATTATGCCCAATTATTTAATAATTTTAAGGCAATGGGTTTACTCAGTTTTTAAAGACAAATAATCACTTTAAAAGCAATGCATTTTCTAATTTTTTTAAAAAGCAAACTAATCACTTTTTTATAGTATACTAGCACTTTACTAATAGAGTATTGCCTCTTCATGATAAATCGCTTGGTACCTTCCAACCTTTGCAATGAAAAAAATTCCAAAATGTAAATATAATGAGTCTAACATGAAGAGATGTCTACTATGACTTTGCAGATTGAGCGTTACCCTCAGTCAAACAAAGTCATCTATGCCAACGGCTGGTGATTCGGAAACATTTATTTGTGCAGGTTAATGTGTAAACACCTTGGTATGAAGACCGCCGCACAAGCTGGACTCAGCCCCGGCTTGCAAATGCCCCTGAAAGAGTGCTCAGCCCCACAACATTACCATTCTATTCTCATTATTCTGACGGTGGCTGCCAAATTGCCTTGTCTTTCAGGATCATTGGACACTGTTCATTTCCAGCACCTGCGACCCAGCGGCTTTGACTTCTCAGCCTCCTTCTCACTCATACTCACCCAAGTTCCCAAGGCAACGTGAATTTAAGCATGTTGGGACACAGGGAAACCGTGTTTTGGGAGGTACAATGTGAAAGCCATACAAAAGGTTGTTGAATGTGTTTTTAAACTCTGTGTGCAAGAAGTAAGCATTTGCTATTCCCCTTGACTATGGCTTTCTGACATCTGTAATTACTAAACCCTACAATGGAAGGATAATTAAACATTTTAAGATAAAATGTTTGCTTTTACTTCAAAATTTTATCATAATTGTTCGCATTTCTGTTTTTATTCATAATTCATCATATTTTAATTGACTTTTCTACCCTCTGAAACAAGATGGTGAACACAATTTATGAACAGGGCCAGACAGAATCTGTGGACTTTTTCTGCACATCTTTTTTTTTCTTCTTCTTCAAATCTGTGAATTTCTGTGAAATGACTACTTTCAGAATGATTACAGGAGCTGAAACTTAAATAAAATAAAATGAAACGTTTTCATTTTTATTTAAGGTTTAAAATGCAAATTAGAACCACTTGTTTGGTAAACAAATCAGCACTAGGTATCTCAATGCATCCACTAACACACAAAATCTTACTTTACAAAGTGTATTGTATCTTCTGAATATATAAATACTTACATGTTATTTAGAAATATAACAAATAAATATAAGTCAGCTGAGTTTTTTGCAGAACAGTGTATACAACCTCATCATGAATGTTTGTTTTTATTGTTAATAGCTCATTTTAAATCTCAAGACTGGAACCATGGCTACAGAAAAGTCTGCTTATCCAATACAGGGCTTAAATATTTCTAAATACACATAACACATCTTAAAATATATTAAATAGACAACAGTTATTTTAATAGCAATAAATATTTAAATGGACTTATTTATTCATTCATTTTCTTTTCGGCTTAGTCCCTTTATTAATCTGGGGTCGCCACAGCGGAATGAACCGCCAACTTATCCAGCATATGTTTTACGCAGCGGATGCCCTTCCAGCTGCAACCCATCACTGGGGAACACCCATACACACCTATTCACACTCATACACTACGGACAATTTTGCTTACCCAATTCACCTATAGCGCATGTCTTTGGACTGTGGGGGAAACCGGATAAATGGACTTAATAAAAAATAAAATAAAGGTAACATTAATGAGCATAAGACAGCTAAAAATATTACAAAACAGAAAAGATAAAAGATAGTGTAAATGTTAATATACAGTGTGCATAAGTCAATATTCTAAACATATTGGGGGGTAAAGCATGTAAATATATACTTTTATTAAAATAGTCATTTGTTTATGGCAGTGTTTTGTTTTTTTTACCCTTTTTTCATTAAACCCTGCTCTGTTTATGCTCGCCAATTTCTTGCATGAATGAATTGTGAATAGAGAAATGTGTTTGACTTAATTTTATGCTTGAGTTTTCATTTTCATTTCAGCACAAAGTAGGAAACTATTGTAGAGTTCAGACCTGGCTTGGGTTTAGGGTGATTATAATATAAAAAAAAAATTGTAAAAGGTGTGTCATGTTGGTACTATTCTGAATTTAAAAGGGAAGACTAAGAAGCATTTTCAGCCACTCTTCTGAGAAACCGGGAGGTAAAAATGCATGTCATCAGACCAAATCCTTTGAGTGAAAGGAGAAAGAGACATGTTCAAAGACTTCATTTACATTCAAGAAGCTCCCTGTGCACAAAAATGTCAATCTAGTCCCTCAATCCACTCAGGCCTCAGAATAATTGCTCATAAAATGCTCCACTATTCTCAGAATCCAGCGCTGCTCCACTTCAGGAAAAAGAAAACACCATTCAGAGTCCAACACAATTCCAAATGGAAGAAATGGCTCACTTTCCAGTTGAAAGTGGAATAGAAAAAGAATTTACTGAAAGCAATTTAGAGTCGTCATGTAGCACAGACATTTTAAAACAATGTACATAATGAGCATTCAAATATTCATGAATTTTGATTAATTATGCCTACAGTATTTATTCCCTGATTTTTTTCCTCAGCTAATTATATTAAACATTGCAAGAGCAATTAAGACAACCGTCGAAATAAATTTTAATTAAATGTTAATAAACTGTTGACTTTTATTAAATAAATGTGGACATCAAAAATGTACCCTAGGACTGTCAATCCATTTAATGTTTTTAGAATATGAATGATCATATTACAGATATTTGTTGTACTGTTACTTTGATTGCTTCTATTGTTCTTTAATCTAAATAATTAGCGTATGTGTTTACTTAACCCAACTGCTCACAAATTTATTACACATAACATTTACTGATAAATTATCTCCAAAAGAAAATTGAATTGTGGTAAAAAAAAAATTGTTGATGCATTATTTGTTTTCCCATAACCAGTTAATTAAATACATTATAATAACAGCCCTAAAACAAAATGTCATTAAAGTAAACAAAATTAAATTCAAAATAAGATGAAATACACTAAAAAATATCCGTAAATTAGCAGTTAGCATTACGGGATCTTGATCTTTCTTCCAACAACTTTTAACATTCAAAAGTGACTTTTATTAACATTTTTAACAGTTTAAAGTGATATATTGTCTGGGTTGGTGGTATATATTACAGTACAAAAACCTCAGTACATTTTCAGTTTTTTTACAGACTTTTTTCTTTATATATTATTTCTTATATATTACATTATTTCAAACAACTAAAATGTCAATGAAAGTCACTTTATTAAACTGTAGAGTTAAAGTTTCAACATCGAGTCGATAGAGCAAAGATTAAGGTCCCATAACACAATTCACAACCGTAAATAAACAGAAAACACTTGCGAATCACAAAATACTGTAAATTAACAGCTTTTTTTTTTTTTACAGTGTACACTGCACATATTTTAGATCAATTAAAAGGTACCGGCTTCTTTATACTGAAAAAGTACAGCTTATAGTACCTTAAATCCACGTATGAATAACACATCTGCTGCCTCAATCCTAATTTAAGAACTTAACTGAAACTAAAGTTGTTCTCAATTTCATTGTGCACATTAAACAACCCTGCTGTTGTCATTTCTCTTTCTGATTGTCTTGAAAATGATGCGCAGGTGTTTTGCTTCATTTTCATGCTGAAAGCGGAGTTTGAGTCAAACTCATCATTATGATTTTCAGCAATCCTGGCACAACCCATTATGAGCACAAAACATCTGACGATAACTACTCGCAAATAACAAGTTAAATCACATTTATTAACTATTCCAGCTTTTTTTTTCTTTCTTCGGGTTAGACCTTGACGTGTTGTATCAATGATGCACTGAGTACAAAGAAATCCAGCGTTTCTAGTAATTGTGTAGTAAAAGTTTGAAAAGACACGAGTGAATAAATCTTTCACAACTTCTCCAATGTATCAAAAGCTCCCACTACCTCTCACACCGTTAGTGTTTACAATATCAATGCGTATGCTTTCCTTATAACAGTGTTTCTCGCTTCTATATGTCGGTGAATCTAATCATTTATCAGGGTCTGCGTTTGACAGGAAGCATAATATTGTCTTCCCTTTGAGTGCAACCCCCTCTGAAAGAACTATTCTCTGCCATTCCTCTCTGATGGATATTTACCTTTCATCTTTTGCTCATACAACCCTCTATTTCTTTTACTCCCCAATCTGACAGTTATTGTTGGGCTTTCATAAAAGTCAGACATGTCTCTGTTCTAATACATACAACAAAATCCAAGCTAAATTTAGAAAGTATCAGAAAAGGAATCAAAAAAGGAAAAGGAAAAAAAAGCTATACATAAAAAAATTAAAAATTCATTCATTCATTCATTTTCATTTCGGCTTAGTCCCTTTATTAATCTGGGGTCGCCACAGCGGAATGAACCGCCAACTTATCCAGCATATGTTTTACGCAGCGGATGCCCTTCCAGCTGCAACCCATCA
>CAIGQW010042275.1:673444-687341 GCA_903798125.1 Danio choprae
TTATTATTATTATTATTATTAGTAGTAGATTTTTTGACAACTATAGGCAAGCACAAGAGACTTCAATATAAGCCTCACCAGTGTACAGTAAATTCTATTGATAAACATATTTTTTGACGCTTAGAGAACCTCTAGCATATACAGTACAGTTCAGTATCTAGACATCCTTCCAAAAAACTAAAAATAAATAAAAATCCAATGGCTCAGTTATGCTCCAAAGATTCACAGATTCACACACCTTTCACCACTGCCAAACCAAGTTAGGTCTCTGATCTCCATAACATAAAAACATTTTGTATAGCTGTGCTCGTGTAAGCTGACAAAAAGAGATTAGAGTATAAATACAACCTGAGGCATAAGGAAAAAGACAGGACTGTCCCGGATGGTGAACCTGACGCTGACAGATATTGAAGTGGTGATGGATTAGAGGGTAAAATCGGACATGAATTTTGTATTATGTGACTCCCACACATTCATTATTGAGTAGCTCAGGTTGAGATTGATCAGGGATCTCGCTGCTGTCTTTCTCAGGTCGCTGGATTTCGATCTTCCTCTGAACTCGAAACACACCTGTCTGAATAACATTACAACGCCCCCGAGTCCCCACTGTCAGTTCTCACTTTCTCGGTCATCAATTTGAAAACTGATAGATTATATCACGTTTATATAATCTTTGAGAGACAAGGTAAACACTCGAGGGTTTCTCCTTCAGGACCTGATTAACTACATCAAGGTGAAGAAGGCTGTCATGTCCCAATTAGTCTCTGATATCCTGTTTATGAGGGAGTTTCAGCTACCTTGTCTATCATATGATCTGTTACAATATGATCTGTTACAATCTGTTACAAGAAATATGGATTTAAAATAAGCTAATATAAGATATCTTTTCATGCGTGCAGGAAAATATAAATTTAGAATCCACTCTTAAAGACAGCTGCTGAATATGAAGTCTCACTTCTCTTAACTGTTCCGCCATAAAAAAAGGTATGGGCTACAGCTACATCACAAACTGTACATCCTACATTTGATTCAAAACTTTGCAATGCTTTAAAGAGTATGGCATGAATGTGTGTAGAATGAATAAAATATGAATGTACGACATTTGCCATTTCACTGGTATTTGTTCTACAGCATCAGTTAAGTCTTTTTGCTGCCATTCACAAATTCTCCTCCATGGCATCATGGGATAGTAAAGTGTCCATCAGATGCACCCTTCAGATTCGTGCTGGAAGTGGTAGGTCATTCGGACACTTTTGCATACTGTTTTATGAATACTGTGACATAGCATGTGACATTCTGACATACTTTTTTATTTTATTTTTTACCTACTAGCATAGAGGTAGGAACTGGTTGACTGGTTGAACCAATTGGGTGAACAAACTGGTTGAACCAATGAGTCAATGTGTCAACCATAAAGAGTTAGGTTCTACCACCTATTGATGTCAGTTTCTCCAACCGATTGATGTAAAGAGATCTTGTATGCTATTCCAATGGCTAATGTAACTATCTAACTACCTGGCAGCACTTTCAAGAATATAGTACTTTTTTAGTACATTTCTGGATTAAGTAAATGGAATAATTTGACATACTGTATATGTTTTTACATCAACCCTTTAGTTTTAAACTGGTTTATTGATATTCTACATTCAAAAATGTTCTCGCAAAGTTATGCATGTAAGTATGTAGAGTGAAAGTCTGTTGTCTTTATGTAGAGTGCATGTAGAAAAAGTAAAGTGTTAGCAGATATTGTGCAGCCAATTTACTAATCCTATAATAACAGCCAGCTGACATGTAATTTTAGTCGAAAGAATGTCTAAAGGGGATAATCAAAATAAAGTGTTATCAAATAAATAAATACTTGTTCACTTAAATAGTCAATGAAGTCAGACATCTTACATAAAAACATAGCTTATTTGTGTAGAATAGGCCCCCAAAATGAGATATGAGTCATAGGTTTCCCATTTATTACCAGAAATTACCTTTTTCACTTGCCAACCAATTTGGCCACTGAATATTTAAAGGGATTAGATCAAACATAGTCCTATTTTTTTCCCTTCAAAAAAACATTTCACTCAAAAAGATGTCACAATGTAGAAGACAGGACTATCACAACTTCTGTTTCATGCTGACTTTAAAGAATTAGTTCCCCCCAAAATGAATATTAGATTATTAATTACTCATCCTCAAGTCATTCCAAACCCTGACGACTGTCGTCTATCTTCAGAACACAAATTAAGATATTTTGGGTGACTTCCTCTGCTTGAAAGTGTTGGCAAATACGGGATATACGTCAGCAGCACACCTTAAGGATCAGAGAGCTCTCAGATTTCATTCAAAATATCTTAGTTTATCTTCCGAAGATGAATAAAGGCCTAAGGGCTTTGGAATGACATGATGATGAGCAATTAATAAAAGAATTTCATTTTTGGGTGAATTACCTCTTTAAATCTAGCATATAACAGAAGTTATGATAGTATTTTATTCTATATTATGATGTCTATCCAAGTGAAATAGCTTTGTGAAGAAGACAAAAACAGGATAGTAATTGATCTAATCCACAAGGAACTGATTGAATAATTGAATTGTAGTAATCTTCTATTGCTGTGGTCTCATGTGATTGACATGCTATTATCCCGCCCTTGCACCAAAACTCTCAAAACATCATCAGAGATGGGAAGAGATGTGTTAGAAGTTATCTTGATGAAATATACTGAGGGTACATGAAAACTAATAATGCACATGGATAAATGACTTAATAAATATCGAAATATTACATAAAAGTAAAAAAAAAAAAAAAAAAGGGCCAGTTTTGATTTTATGGCAAGTAGCAATTCACCACCAGCCAAAACCAAAATTATCAGAATTGCTACTTAAATTTAATACATTTAGCCCTATAATTAAATCTGATACTGAATAATTGAATGGCTTTGAGTTTTCCAGCAGCCAATATACGAATGACTGGCTTAAAAATGGCTTGAGTTGATATGCCTTACCCCCTGTGGCAAATTTTTCACCCACATTTGACAGGTGTTAATTTCAATCCCGGTTTGTAGCTGTATAATTCAAAAGGGTGTTCAATGTTCAGCCCTACACTAGTACTGACTGCACAGTGGTCTACGCCAAAAACCTCCCCAGCACATGACATTACATTACTCTCAGACTGAAGGTCGCAAGGGCTACAGCCACCATTAGAGAGGTGCGATAGGAGTTAATTATATATCTCTGTGTTGCGATCAGCGTAATTAAATAAACATCCTCCTGCCATCCTTCATTTAGGACTCCTCATAGATTAGAGACCCTATTCTTAGAAGACTCTGACTGACTTTAGCCACCTCAGGCAGCAAGAGCCCAAGTGATCAGTGTCACCCTAAAGTGTGCTCTTATCCAGAGAGATCTGTGAACCAGTATCTCTCTTAATTCAAGCCAAGCTAATGGCTCATTAATATGAGAGTCATGGGGGCTGTCAAAGACATGGCGCAGCACAGAGCGAAAGGACACTAATCCCCATTGATTAGAATCCTCAGATCAAAGGCTTCCAGCGCTGTCACTTCACCTCTATTCTCCCCAACCCACTCACGCCGCAATTAGGAGCCCTCTCAGCGTTTCATTAAGATGTTAAAAATACCAAGTCACCTCCCCCTCAAGGGAGCTAGTCACTGAGACACATACCGAAATGCTCATTTACCATTGTGAGAAACAAATTGTGGCATCTCCCTGAACATTTCAATCATGTTGGTAAAGCCTCACTGGTGCCTGCAACTCACAAAGCAAATGCTGAGTCCTCAGTAGCCCTGAACTCGACTGCACATGCAATGTGTAATAATGAGCTCATCGTCTGCCAGGGATGAAAAAAAAAGTACATTTAATTAGGAACGGAAAGGTTGTTTTTACCCTTTTTTTTTGCTTGAGATAGCACATACACTCTAGTCAAAAAGAATAAGCTTATAAGAGGCTCATCAGCAATAATTACAGGCTTTAAATAAGACATGGCAATTTTTACAGGAGATCCCTTAATGTGTAAGTGAAAACTGTTGGAGCATTTCAACAAAATACATTATTCGATACAAATAAGAAGAGAGGGGAAAGGAAATTATGGGAAATTAAATTCAATTACGTCAAAAGACTCTTAACTTCTGACACTTAAATGATTATACATTTATATGCTTTTCAAGTATGTATGGGGAATAGTGAGGAACCAGCTGGAACAGATATATTAGAACTGCTCTCACTAAGGAAGTCTTATCTTACCTTAAGTGCCAGTGCTGATGTTCCTCCTGTCTCACCACAAAGAAGGATAACTAGTGCCTGGAAGAAAGAGGAAGTGCATCACTGAACTGAGCCATAAAGTAGTGGGCAAAAGTGATGTCTGGGGGGGACATGTGCACAATATCTGCTTTTAATGACACTGCAAGTAAATAAGCTGAAAGAAATATGAGGACTGTCTCGGTTTAAAACAGACTGGAATTAAGACTAAAATAATTCTATTAAGAATTCTTTGATAAATTACAATCAATAAATCAAACACTGACAGAAAAGTACAGACTGACTACAATATGTGTTATTTTATTGGTTCATCACTTGAATTTTAATTAGCAGCCTCTTCTGCACATTCTTCAATAAGCATGTTTCTTTGCGTTATCACAAATGAAACATGGACCACATACAAATGTTTCCCACACTCGAGCCACAGCGATACACAATATGCTAAATAAACCTACATAAACTTAACCTCAAAGTGAGCTCATAATGTACCACTGAGAGATGGCTGAACAAATCAAATTACCATGCAAAGAAACTGGACATTACTTACAACAAACGGCTTAAACTTAAATTAATGTATGCTTTGTCAGGACTATATGTACTAGGGGTTGAAAACTCTTGAAACCTAAAAACGGAAAACGTTTTATACGTTTTTGCTGTTCATTTTAATAAAGAGCTGTACTTTTGGCGCCTGAAACACCAAACTTTTAAAAACAGGTTTCATATTGCAATCTTTTAAGAAATTATATGTTTAGTAATTCTGTATAAACCACAAAAACACAAGTAAAAAACATGGTCAACTTGACAGCAATAACAATAGTGCTGGACTACAGGACCAAAGGTTTGAGCACATGTGCATAGTGTTTCTTGACAATGCCAGTATTTCAGCATTTTTAGATGACTTTTAGTTTTTTTTTTTGAAGATCAGATGTTTGCATGCAAAACCTTACTGTCCTGTTTACTGTCTATCTCCTAAGAGGGACCAAAAAAGAGAGCATGTTACTTAGTTGCCTGTTTGTTTTAAAGTTGAGACTAAAATTGTACTACATATCTATTTATTTTTAAATCTTTCAATAGTACAACCTCTGTTTAACGCAGTGAGCTACTGATCCCTGTCTACCCCCCAATGCATTTCTAGTGTATTTCTAAGTAAAGGATTAAATATAGAGGTGATTGTGCTTTTTGTATTGCTGCACCCAGGCTTTTGAACGCCTTGCCACCTTCAATTAGACTATCCCCTTCTGTCAATATTTTCAATATTCCCTTCTGTCAATATTGTTTGTTTTTGTCTGTATCTTTTCATTTCTTTCCTTTTTCCTCTTTTTATCTGTTGGAAAGCAGACAGTGAAAGTTGTAAAAAAAAAGTGCTATATAAATAAAATCGCCACTGTCATTTATTAAAATTTGTTAAATAAAAAATATAGAATAACATAAATCCTACATATTAATCAATTTTATTTATTATACTGTAGAGCAAATTCACACAAATAAAATGTATATTGTTGCTGCAAAAAATGCTTTTCTTAGATTTGTCTTGTTTCTAGTCCAAATATCAAAAAATAAATAAACCAAGAAGCATTTCCAGTAAAAATATTGTCTTGTTTTAAGTGAGTTTTTCCTTAAAACAAGCACAATAATTTGTCAATGGGGTAAGCAAAATCATTTTGTTTTTCCTTTTGACATAAGATTATTTGCTTACCCGATTGGCAGATTATTTTGCTTGTTTTAAGGAAAAACTTGCGACTTGGTGGCTCAGTGGTTAGCACTGTCACCTTACAGCAAGAAGGTTGCTAGTTCGAGCCCCGGCTGGGTCAGCTGGCATTTCTGTGTGGAGTTTGCATGTTTTCCCAGTGTTGGTGTGGGTTTCCTCCGGTTTCCCCCACAGTCCAAAGACATGCGGTATAGGAGAATTCAATAAACTAAATTGGCCATAATGTATGTGTGTGCATGTGAGAGTGTAGCTGGAAGGGCATCCGCTGTAAAGGGACTAAGCCGACAGAAAATGAATTAATGAATGAAAGAAGGAAAAACTCACTTAATTTTGACATTTTATATCTTAAAACAAGAAAATATTTTTATTTGTCTACAAAATGCTTCTTGGCTTATTTCTTTTTTAGATATCTGGACTAGAAATAAGACAAAAAAAAGTAAGAAAATCATTTTTTTTTTGCAGAGTACAGTGGCGCAGTGGGTAGCACGTTCGCCTCACAGCAAGAAGGTCGCTGGTTCGAGCCTCGGCTGGGTCAGTTGGCGTTTCTGTGTGGAGTTTGCATGTTCTCCCTGTGTTGCCGTGGGTTTCCTCCCGGTGCTCCGGTTTCCCCCACAAGTCCAAAAACATGCGGTACAGGTGAATTGGGTAAGCTAAATTGTCCGTAGTGTATGTGTGTGAATGGGTGTGTATGGATGTTTCCCAGAGATGGGTTGCAGCTGGAAGGGCATCCGCTGCGTAAAAACATATGCTGGATAAGTTGGCGGTTCATTCCGCTGTGGCGACCCCAGATTAATAAAGGGACTAAGCCGAAATGAAAATGAATGAATGAATATCTGTACAGATATTAAACATTATTAATATGTTGTACAGGCTAAAAGCCTTTCTTCTGTTTTTAACAGAAGTTATTTTCTCATCAGTGTGGCCCTAATCTTTCTATTTCTTCCTTAGGGAGAGATGTTGTTCCCCAAAATAAAGCCAATTTATTTCTGGCTTCACTTGTCAGCAGTGAGCTTGAGCAAATGTGAAAGATTATAGTATTTAATTTTCTTTTTGACCATAGCACAGTGACATTACATTGAAGGCTTTAGAGTCTTATTGCTTTTCTGGAAAGATGTAAATTAAATGCATACATCCAATAACACCATACTGCCAATATGCATATGGATATTGATTTGCCTTTTCTGAACGAATGTGCCTCCCCTAAAGGAGACATTCAGTGTCTGAATTAATTTGAATATTTAGACTAACACAAACAAAATTCAGGATTTGTGTATAATGCAAAAAAGGGAAATAATGAGAAAGTATAAATGAATTATAATACAAATTATGCTGTGTGCCTTCCTCTCGGAGGCAGGCGAATCTACCGAGGCTATTCGGGAAGAGAGAGTAAGCAAACTTTAAGAATGTAAATAATTTCCCAGAGAGCAGAGGATGCAGGAGGCTGGCCGAACAAAAATAGTTGCTGCGTAGGCACAAAAAAAAATGGATCCACAAAATGAATACATGAATAAAATAGAAGAGGCTTGAAACAAACACACTCTATCTATTCAACGGTACGCCAAACAATCAGTGTGAACCAACAACGTTCCAGCTCCGACAGATGCCGGTACTCATTTTCTGGCTCACCTTCCATCACTACTCACAGCCTGTGAAGTGTTACAATCAACCGTGCGCCCAATTCGCTTGCAGTGGCTTTTCAATTCTTTTGCTCCTAAAAAGAAATGTAAAAAATGCATGAAGGACCTATAGGAAACTTTTTTTCTTGTTTTTTATGTTTGTGTGTGTGTGTGTGTGTGTGTGTGTGTGTTTGCCACACACACTGTTCCTTCTCTGTTTGAACAGGATAACCATTGTAAAAGCCTATAGTTTCCCCATATGATTCACAGGCCTGTCTATATGCTGCAGCAAGTCCAGTGTCTCACATCCAGTCTCTGTGCTGAAAGTTACAGTGTGTCAGTGAGGCTTCGGAGAGAGGGATCACCATGGCTCTAGTTCTCTGTGAATCACAGCAGACCCGCTGTAATTTGTTATCTTTCTGTGATCCCATTTCCGATGTGTTGATGCAGCAGATAGATTCCCATACTGTAACCATTTATCACCTGTCAGTGCAAGCTGTTGTCACACTTTTTTTTTATCTTTCAGCAGGAAAAAAAAAGTCAGCTCTGAAGAATGTTCTTACAGAAGCCCAGAGTTGCAAGCCCTATGACTGTACAAACAACATGAAAGCACTGCTTATATTTATTCATGTCAGAATAAATGTAAACAGTGTACTATATTATCTGTTGTTTGCAAAACAATGTTTGTGTTGATTTAAGCTGAGCTAGTCATGCACAGAGAGCATAGATAATAGCTATCCTAAAGTGTATAACACACTGCCTGGTAACCTGGGAGAAAAGAAGAGAGAAAAAGACTTGTCATAGCATCTATATACTGTACTGCTACTCTCTGATGATTTGAAGTGCTTCTTTTGTCCTCACTTGTAAATCGTTTTGGATAAAAGCATCTGCTAAATGAGTAAATGTAACTCTTCGACAGGTTTTACAATAAGTAATAGCTTAAGTCAGATATCATTTATTATTCTCATCCTATTTGTAAGCATTGTGGAAAGTCCAAAAACAGACTATTGGAACGTTAAAAAAAACAAAACTAAATGTTTTAGCCAAATTAGAGATTAAACTAAGTATATAAGTCAAACCCATGCTGAGTTTATAATTAAATTAAAATTATTAATTAGGATTTTATATATATATATATATCTGGTGCACTGGCGCTTGCCTGGAATTTCTTGGATGCCCTGAAGCCTTCTTAACAAGAAATTAACCTCTTTTCTTGAAGTTCTGGATGATCCTATAAATTGTTGATTTAGGTGCAATCTTAGTACCCACAATATCCTTGCCTGTGAAGCCATTTTTATGCAACGCAATGATGGCTGTACGCGTTTCTTTGCAGGTCACCATGGATAACAATGGAAAAACAATGATTTCAAGCATCACCCTCCTTTTAACATGTCAAGTCTGCCATTCTAACCCAATCAGCCTGACATAATGATCTCCAGCCTTGTGCTCGTCAACATTATCACCTGAGTTAACAAGACGATTACTGAAATGATCTCAGCAGGTCCTTTAATCACAGCAATGAAATGCAGTGGAAAGTTTTTTTCAGGATTTAGTTAATTTTCATGTCAAAGAAGGACTATGCAATTCATCTGATTAGTCTTCATAACATTCTGGAGTATATGCAAATTGCTATATATATATATATATATATATATATATATATATATATATATATATATATATGATTACACAGTAAAGGTATGGTAATGAATATGGCACATTATCTTATTTCTTATTTTGAGTGCTATTTTGTTATGCAAGGGAAAGAAGAGGTAACAAGGACCCGAGGGTATGTTTACGAAACAATGTCCTGAGGGTGTGTTAACAAAACAACTATATACTAAAATGGAAAGGTTTACCCTTGGTTTTTGAAATATTTTGCTTGGATATGACAACATAATCAAAATGATCACTACTGATTCAAAACAAAAACAACAACAACAACAACAACAACAACAACAACAACAACAACACAATCCTGTTTAATGTTTGCCAGACCAGTAGTTGGCAATGTCTTATATCATTATTTTCAAAAATATAGTATTCTGTAGATAGAGATATTTACATGAAGAAGGTAAAGGTATTGTTTTCTAGAACTTTGCTCTTTGAAATCCATTTTTAAATGTTTACATTGGCAGGCCTGATTGGCATCGCTGTTATGTAAAAAGGATGGAGAAAACGCATACAAAGTTCCGCCTTTTTATGCAAAAATGGTGTCATGCAAACACTCTGTTAGTGCTACTTTTTAATGATAGAAAACAAAACATAAACAGGGTCGAGGGAAGGCAATTCAAGGGAAAACACAGGGAAACCATAGCTTAAAAACAAAGCTAACTAGGCTAAGAAAACAAATGATTGAAATAAAGAACTAATGAAAGAAACCAAAAGAAAAAACTATTAAAAAACAACCAATGCTTCAAAATAAGAGTCCAAAACTGCAGACCTGTGGTCCATTCTTCGTACGTGGATTACTCAATTAGCCGGATTTGGTTATTGATGATTTGACACGATCCAAGATCATTTCGTTCTTCAAATCTCATCCGAGAGTTGCTGTTATAGCAACAGTTCTGGTAGCTCAAACCTGCTCGGGAGCAGGCTTATTTCATATAAACAGAATTAGATTGGGTCATTTCAAGCAAAGGTAATACTGAAAGTATGTAACGCATTCTGACATTTTTTTACAGTAGTAGTTATATACACTTGGGAAAATAGTAATAGTTAATATATATATATATTTTATATATATTTATATTTTAGACTTTTTAGACACAATCGCGTACTATTTTAAGGCACCAGCTTTAGTACAATTTGTGTATGATAAAACACGTGCACAATATTCAACTTTAAAAAAAAAAAGAATAATAATTTACGCAGTCATGCACATGTTTTGACAGCTAATTTGATGGTGATTCGTTGTTTCAGACACCTTTACTGATTTCAAAATGCTTCTTTGATGCAAAATTAATTTATACAGCCAGTTATTCCTTAAGCCGATTAAGAAACTTGAATAGGTCTAGGCTACTATAATAAATGTAAAACTATATAAATTGCTAAATAGTCTTGACACATAAAAGTGTAAAGCCTGCAGCCCACAACAAAAGAGGAAAGTTACTGCGCATCATATTTAACAAACCGTTTACTACGAATTATGTAATTTTGCTCACATGGATACTTGAATATTAATCAGATGATGTCATTACGCTGCTGTGCCGTCAGCCAATCGTTGCATTGCTGATCATGATTTCGAGGATCGATAGATCAGTCCTTCACAACACACGCAGCGATCTCAGATCAATTCATCCAGACCTTTTGAATCTGATTCGCAAACTAGTTTGAACAACCAAATTAGCAGTTATCAAGATTAAAAGATCCAGGATCTGCCAAATCATCTTAGATTATTTAAGCGAGGTACGAAGAACGGACCCCAGATTCGACATCATTATGAAATGAATAAATTATAATATGCATATAATATATATTATTATTATTGCTGTTGTTAGCTGCTGTTTGTTGTCAGAATACATAATTGGTTTTGCAAAATTCTCTTCTTGTTGTCAAACATATTTTGTACTATTGCTGTTTTTAGCATGCTGATGATATCTGTGCATGTCTTCACATAAGGTAACGGTCTCAACAAGATACTGTCACAATTTTTTTTTTTTTACAATTAAATTGGTTTACAATGTCTGCTAAAATGCGATAATGGTGACTGTTTTTAAGTTTTTCAGTGATTAAAATGGATAACTGACTTTTGTGTGACATCGTTGAAGCATTCCACAATAAAAGTATGGATACGACAACAGCACACAGTTGTGCTAGTATGGATAAGAAAATAGTTGCTCACGTTGCTCTAATTGTGTTCTAATAAATGAAAAATGATTCACATATGGTGATTTTCAATTTAATCCAATTAAGATTAAGTGCTTGTCTTGGAGTTAGAAACGAAAAGGCTGTTTTGTTAACAAAAAGGGTGACATCTTAGCCCCCCACTGCTCCGTGATTTATGAATCATGTTGTATTTAAATGTTAGATCTTGTAAGTCATGTTTTAGCTTCTTTTTTTTCTTCCTTTTTTTTTTTAAATGACATGTAATTTAATTGCGTCCACAGAAGCCTTACTGTGTTTGGACAGCAAACATACTTTGGTTAATATAACTAATGATAACGAATGATTAATGGAAGTGTCCTCTGTGCCTTCATATAGATGATTAAATAATAATGAAGTTACGAGAATGAAATTAAATTGTCAGAGCAGTAAATTCAACAGGTGGAACAATGCCTTTTGTTTCATTCAGCAATCTGCTTAATCTATCGTATCGGCACGCCCTTGCGTTTGGAAAGGTCTCCTGCAGAACGCCTGTATCAGCATTCTGTCTGCAATCATGATAGTACCAAACAGCTCTGATATAAAAGCTGTCAAATTTTAATTAATATTAGTTTCATAGCATAGGTTTTTACGGTCGACACTTGCATAATGAATTTCATTCACCAGTTACAGGCAGCGAATAAGGAATATGTCTCCTTTGGTAAAAGAATGGGTGATATCTCGATTTCTCTCTTACTTTTTTAGTACCACAGCGAAAACATAGAATTTCCCTAATTGACAACTCCTTGTTAAAATGCTGTTGCTTATTAAATAAGAAAAAAATGAACACTTGGCATTTTCATAAGCCACCTGATCAAAATCCTAAAATAAAACAAATGAATCAGAGACACACATGTAAATGTGTTTTTGCTTTATGAAGCCAAAACCTGAAAAAATGTATGTACAAAATTAATAGCGCACACAACATTTTTGTTAGGATCACCAGTGATCGAGCAGTTGCAGATCGCTGGAGAACTACAATTCGGCCACTGAACCGAACTACAACTCCCAGAACTCTTTGCACTCATCACTCCTGCCACAGCTGACAGTCATTTAGACAGACAGACACAAACACACAGCTGAAACTCATGACCATTGATTACCTGGACTATTTAAACCACTCACTTTCTCCTACACGTTGATAAGCCTTGTTTACCCCGTGTAGCATTACAAAGTGGGTTTCCTTGGTTGTCTAGACTTGTTTTTGACCCTTTGCTTAGTTTATTACATCGTTGTTTCGCCACCTGTCCTGACCATTCGCCTGTTTTGACCACGTATTTTTAGATTACCTATATGCTCCTGTTTGACTGTTGCCTGCCTGACATTTGGATCCTCATCTCCGTTGTCCATTGACCCTCTGTTACAATTTTGAAGAATCTTAGTAAAAGGTAGCCATTGACTTGCATAGTAAAAAAAAAATAATAATACAATGGTAGTCAATGGCTATGGATTTCTACTACCGAAATAATAATAAATTTACTATTTTTAAGATAAATGTACAAATCAATTTGTAAATCGTTCCTGTAAATCTTAATTTTGTTTACAATTATTTTTAAACATTGTGTAACATCTATATGTACACTGCACATGCTAAAAACTAATTTCTAATTAAAGTTTACTTTCTTTAGCCCAGAAAAAAAGGTACATAAAGTTGAAAAGAGCTTTCATCCTAGGATGGTGGATTACTTTCTTCCCTTCTGCTAAGGCCTCAGGATCTCTTTCGTAGTGCTTTTATCTTTAACGCTTTCTGAATTGTGCGGCTGAGCTGAAATGATGCCGTTCACTGGGTAAAGTGTCAGCCGTCACCTGGTGAAGCTATGACATCAAAGACAGCCAAAATGATTTCAACTCAAAAACTGAAAAGTAGAAGCAAAAAAAAAAAGAAGTTGTGACCTGTTCTATGGATTCTGACGAGAGTGCACTTATTCAGTGTAACGCATAAGAACAGAGCAAGTGAGTGCACAGGCTTATTCTGCTCTCCGAGTGCATTCATAGAAAAAAGCTTATATCAAAAGAGTTTAAAATGGCCTGGGAGACTGAAAATAATGTGCAGGGAGTTTGCAGTATCTTATTAAAAGCACTGTTATACCTTGTGGCAAAAAAAACATCAGCTTTATTGTCTAAGGAGGTCAGAAACCCTCTTCCATCACGCATCACAGAGTATGAATACAGAAAAACCACCAGTGCAGTATTATCTCTCAGAACACCGCAGACAGCAGATCTGATATTCATTTCTTTATGCTAATGAGGATTATACTGTTATAGTTTAAGTCCATAGAGTCTATCAGGCACTCAAGACTTGTTATTATGCAGAAAATTAATAACCTAGACCTAGCGCTATATAAAATTCTCAAGAATGACATAAAAAAATTATATAGTTATATATTATACAGTACACAGACAGACACACAAACACAGATATTATTATATCTGTAATATAACAGAT
>CAIGQW010042275.1:690072-708078 GCA_903798125.1 Danio choprae
CACACACACACACACACACACACACACACACACACACACACACACACACACACACACACACACACACACACACACACACACACATCAAGTTACTCAATAGGTTTGAAAAACTGTCACAACTGTCACAAGCTGTCTTCGGACTTAGTACTTATACAAGGTTGTCTCCTTGGAGAAAGACGAACAGATAGGCATAGCTCAATTGATTTTTACACTGACTCAAAGTTAAACTGACAGACAAAATTCAAGCCCCCAAAACAACCCTGGATCATGGACATTTGTGGCACATATCTTTCTGTTTTTCTGGCTGTGAGAGTCCATTGAACTGTGCCTTTACCACACACTCAATCACATAAAACTGCATGTTGCATAAGGTGATTAATAATGTTATCAAGTCCTCCATTTGCTGTTGTCCTCTTTGATAAATTATAGATACTGCCATATGTGGGATGAGCAAATATAGCCCAAGCAAATGCTGAGCCAATCACACCAATTACCATCTCATCCTAGATGAGAAAATCATCAAAAGGGTGTCATCCTGGTTTGAAGTGTCCATCATGGACAAGTGTAGTTCATAAAGTCAGTTCTCAATATTTTACTTGACTTTAGTTGGTCAACAGGGAGTTGAGCTGGTTTGAGAAAATCAAACAGGCAGAGTCCCTGCTGGCCTCAGGACATTCACGCTCTGTCTGTGATGGGGGATCTATTGGCCCACTTTCGTGTTGGAATCGTTCATCAGGGGAAGCTGCCCAGTTCAACTGGATTGAAACCAAATTTCCTCCTTCTCTCCACATCAACTGCCTCCCAAATGCATGCAAGTTCATAAGCTATGTTGCATTATAATTATACATTTGATCAATTTGATTTGATTTAAATAAGCATTACAGGTTTTTATAAAGTGACCCTAGTAGGGTACACAGTTATGCCAGTAATTGAAGATATTTTTTTATTACTTTTTAGTGCAATTTATTACTTGAATTTAGCATTATTTGTTCATACCTGTTAACTCTCCGGTTTTTCTCAGGATCCTCACATCATTTAATAGCTATCCCGCTTAATAGCTATATTCACTTTTATAGGATATATTTCTCCCATTTTTTAAAATCTTTCAATGGACGGTGGCAAGAACAACGATTCTCCCTCCGAACCACTTTGTTCTCAAATGTGATATAATGACAAGAGCTGTTCAAGATATTTATGTTTGTTTGTTTTTTGGCTTGAAAATATCCAAATTCTCTTCCTTTCCATTAAAGCCAGGCATCATTGCCCTTCATATGCAACCTCCGAATCTGTTAGTTCATGTAATGGTAGTTACGACACATTGTTCCATCAAGGGGTTTCTGTATTTCACGCGTTTTGAAGAGGAGTGAAAGTAATGATGTGTAAACATGTCAGTCTTGGCATTTTTTATCTTAAAAACACAGTTAATTGCGTCTTAGATGTGCATAAACAGTTAGAAAAGTAATCAAATGCTTGTCATAATAGATCTGTGCATTCGGTCTTAAAGTGACACCACTGGCTTTTAATGTTAATCAAACAAAAAAAAAGAAAACTGAGAGATTCATTTGCTGCTCTTCACTAAATAAACTCTAATCAAAATCAATGTATATTTAAATTATTCAGTCAAGAAAAAGTGAATGAGATTTGATAACTTGATTCAATTCCTGCATATTAGGCTATTATTTTATTTTTTCACATTTCAATGTTGACAGGTATGTGTTAGTTACCAGCTAATTCAGATACAACATAAGCTCTTTTGCTGCAACTCACTGGCAATGCTATCAATCATCTCAGCAAGACATGATTCTTCTATCAGTCCCTAAACACAGATTGCAAGGCCAGCGATCTGATCATTTTTTATTATTTCTACCTGTATTATCTTTTTGGAAATGTATAAGGTCACCTACCTCTGCATGCAGTAATTCCTTAGGGGAGTTTTAATTGCCAGACCATCATCTGATATTGAAACACCAGAGAGTAGCTCAGTGAGATAACGCTGTCTGTCTTCCTACAGGGGTGGGTCACATAAATATGCTCTCCTCTGCCATCAGCTCTTCATTAAAGACTGAATAATGTCAAACTGCTGATGAGTCTTTATTTGCATCTCCACATTAATTCTAGTCAGCTCCTTTGTTCCAGCCAGAACAAAAGGGTGCAACAGCTTAGTAGCAGCAACAAAGGGAGACCTTAAAAAAAGACCCCAGCATTTGCGTGTGCATTGCTCACAATGATCGCTGGTATCACAGGCTGCTACTCTAGTATATCATCCATCATGCTTGGTTTGGCTTCAAAGTATGAGGAGCACATTAATCTATTTTTAGAAATTTAAATGAGGAGGATACTTTGTCATGCCCAACTAAATCCGTGGGCACAGTTGATGTTTTAAAGCAATGGATTACTCCAGCTGGAAGTCATTTGCAGCTAAGGTCAAAAGTAATCGAAAGTCATTTTTACTAGAGGCTGTTTTCCATGTGTGAAATACTGAAAGCTTAGGATGAGGATTGGCCACTCAAACCCCCGTGAAAATGCCTCCCACCAAACTTAGCATGGCAATACAACTTGCAAATAAAGATGATCTAGCAACTGGTCTTAAAACATGTTAAAACAAATCGTATATGCCATGAATACTTATAAAGGTGTTGTGATGTGCAGCAGGAGTCAACATTATGAATGAGTCTTTAAAAATGGCTGTCTGCTTAAATAAATATATTAGTGACAGAAACACTTTTATTACTGAGAATATTTAAGCTGAAAAACCTGGCAGAGAAAGAAAACGTTATTCCAAGTGTCCCCTGAAGCGAATTTTGATAATTTCACAAGGACATTTTGAGTTTGTCCTGTTCTTTTTCTGCAGTTCTATTGCTGAAATGTAATGATGACCATTTTAGCGCGATGTCTGAGTGACTGAGACCTTTTCAATATAATAGGATTGTAATGGTTTGGTCATTGGCCTTCTCAGCAACAATGATTTTCAAGCATCGCAACAGGAAATTTACTGAGCAAAGCAAAGGCAAAAAAACAGAGATTCCCCTCTCTACTAACCTCCTGTTGTTTATGTGTTTTAATATGCATGCTTGCACTTGGGGTTTTTAGGGAAAATATTCTATAGCCCAAGATGCACATTTAAAAGTTCTAGTAAACAGCCTTTCCTAAAATAACAGAAAACTAACAAATACAATAGGGGCTTATAAGAATCTTACCCTCTAAATATTCAAGGACATTTACTCCCCCAACTGTAAGCTCTTTCTCACTCTCATTCTTTTGAATGCTTAAATATGGTGCCAAAATGACTTCCGAATGTTTCATTTTCCTCTGTCTGATTAATAGGGTAGTTAAGGTAATGGAAAAGGGACTGTTTAGAACATTTACTGCAGCAGTAAGTTATTTCTTGAGGAGAGTAACAGTTCAAATATTGCAAAATGTGTCAACGCCACCATGATGTAATGGCAAGTTTTGCCATGCAAGATCTAAAATCAACCGTGGCAAAACAGATAATCGGAGTTCTCGAGACACCTGCACTTTTCTGAAATTTGCAGAGAACCATGTAGTCAGAAAATGTCACCCTTTCTCCTTGGTTGAGCCACGAGTTAAACCAAATAAAATGACTCATGGAAAATACAAATTGTCAATTTTCACCGTAACCAAACGACCAGAAGCAGAGCTGATGCATATCGACGCTTACCGCTGATGTTTTATAAACATCCCCACAAAAATGTCATCGCATAAAAGCTCTCAAGGATAAGCCGTTTTCCCATCTACACTAACGGCGTTAGCTCAACCTGATTTAAAGTGAACCAGAGTCAGATTTTCCAGCGCTGCCTATGCATCATGCTCACTGAGGGCTGAAAACATAATGGCCATTTAGTTGACAGATCTCAATGAGATTATGAGGAAAAAGTGGAGGAAGTGTGAGCAGACTCAAGGCTTTTCCCGAACAGGCCAAGACACATACCAGCTTAGGCTCCGTAATAAGATCTGAAAGCGCTGATGCACATTAAATGCTCAACATCAGTCACAGGTAGGCAGGGCAGCACTGGGTTTACACTCACCTGTCAATGTCTATCAAGCTCTATCAAGGACATGGATATAAGTCAGCGCCTCAAGGCACAGAACGCGTTGCCGATTGCTAAAAGCAGGTACCTGTTCAATCTGTTATCGTAAGACTACTTGGCAGACCTGAGACAAATATGTAAGCATGCTCAGCTGTAAAGGTCCATTACTTTTGACATTGGGAAGCCATTTGTAAGATTGAATTGCTGAAAAGTTGCACTCTTTCAATGCATAGTAACAAGCCAGCTGAGACTGATGGTGCATTACTGTGGACCTTTTAGTTCCTGCCAGGTTTGATATCTTTCATGTCAAACCATTACTCAGCTTATGATTAGCCAGCTTTAAAGATAATATCCCATTTGCTGTATTAAAAGCTGCTATGCAAAAAGGCAGAAGTGAATGTTGTCGGGCCACAACAAATTAGTCTTTTATTTAGACGGCAGCTATTTCTTTACAAGAGGGTCAATGCTATTCGCGTGTGGAAGTGTTATGGAAGTGAGAAAATGGATTTGCCATAAAGTTATTTCCATTTATAAACAGACAAAGGTAGTACGATGTTAAAGTATAGGTCATTTGGTATGTGTAGCTTAATAAAAGACATTTCACTTTTTTTTTATTGGTGCTCAGTAATGATCTATTTCAACAAAATGTTAACTCTTCAAAGATTTCTTAGGCAGAAAAGGCATCAAAACAATAGTAAAGGAAGACAGCAGTATTTGTTTAATATAATTCCTAACGTGTCCATTATTAATGAAGTCGGTGATGAAAGGCCAGCTCTTTTTATTCAGGACGTGCACCAGAAGGACAATGATAAGTGTTAATTAGTATTGTTTTTATGTCTTTTCTGAGTTTTAATGACTTTGCTAATAAGGAGCGGCAAATACCCCCGTGGCTGGTCAGAGATTGTCATGAAATATTCATATTCACCTAATACTATTCCAACACTTTGGCCCACTTTTCAGAATATGTATTTTAAAAGAAAATACACAAGGTTAAGTTCATTGTAAATAACCTACAGATTTGCATCTCTTTTTCTCTTTTGGTAAAAAGGTCATTTTTCCCAATATGCAGTCTTCGGGTTTCCTATAGATACCTCACAGATATGATACCATGTTCCAAATAACCCTTTTGGGTGAAAATAAAAACAATTAGTTTTGATGTGTCTGTTTAAATAAATGTAAAAAAAAATCTGCTCAATGTCCCTTTCCAGCTTGTACTCTGGCAACAACAAACAATTCTTTGTTTTAAAGCCTTATCAGTGCTTGATATGCTTCTGGACTGTAAACATCGACTGGTTGACTATTTAAAAACGTTTTTACAAAAATTTGCAGAATTATTAAAATTAAGTTGCCAACGTAACAGTTCCAAGTTAAAATGGGTTTACTTACTACAGTATATTTTTAAGTAAAGTCAACTTGTTTCTTTAAAGGCTTTTAATGGGTTTACTCACTTTAAGCAACTAATCACTTTTTACAGTGTGTTTTTTTGAGAACACAGGCATAAAGTGCATGCACAGAAATTTGAGATATTGAAATGTGTACATTCCCAAAAGACATATTTTAACTACAATAGAGGTGTTTGAGGAAGTTCAGAAACAGTTCTTACTGATAAGGAATAATTCAATTTGTATTTTGTGACTTCCAATTGCTGATTTTATTTCAAACTTAAACAGAGACATTACATACTAAATCAAGTAAAACATGTAAAAATCATATGACCCCTTTAAACACAATGATTGCACAGTGTGCAGCTAAATTCATTTTCTTTCCTCCCTTTACATTTAAATATATTATTATTTTTTAGTCAGCACGGTGGCGCAGTGGGTAGCACAATCGCCTGACAGCAAAAAGGTCGCTGGTTCGAGCCCCGGCTGGGTCAGTTGGCATTTCTGTGTAGAGTTTGCATGTTCTCCCCGTGTTTGTGTGGGTTTCCTCCTGGTGCTCCGGTTTCCCCCACAATTCCAAAGACATGCGCTATAGGTGAATTGGCTAAGCTAAATTGTCCATAGTGTATGTGTGTGAATGAGTGTGTATGGATGTTTCCCAGTGATGGGTTGCAGCTGGAAGGGCATCCGCTGCGTAAAACACATGCTGGATAAGTTGGCGGTTCATTCTGCTGTGGCGACCCCAGATTAATAAAGGGACTAAGCCGAAAAGAAAATGAATGAAGGAATGAATATTATTTTTTAAATATTTCATCACATAACACACAGAACTTAACATATCAACAAAAGGAGAAGAACAAACATAGAAAATATGTTGTTCACCACAAAATACAGTGTTGATTTGGTCCAAGCAGGAATGCTGTGACTCCTGGTGCTGTGTCAGTGAGATTGAGTTCTTTTTGAACTGATAGCACTTTTCCAGTATACATCAGTATCAGCAGTTCTCTGTTGCTGGCAAACACAGCAATGACAATAATAGATACCTTGTGTTTGCTGTTGTGCTTTGCCACTCAGGTCAATAGTAGAGGAGACGGTTTATTCAGACAGCTTTCGCCCCTCCTATATGCTTTTGAACAATGCTTTTCAGCTGTACGTAGCTCTGGTGAGATATACGCATGAGGTCATTTTTCATTATGGATATTTGTGTGTCATCTGACAGAAAGTCGATCAACTCAATCCCATTTGAAATTTGTCTATAATGCAAGAAAGTGCTTAGTGCTTAGGTTTGCAGCTCAATTTAGAAAATTAAAGGGACAGTTCACAGAGTAATGAAAGTTCTGTCATCACTCTTTTATGATGTACTATATTACTTTATATAACATTAAACTAAATATTTCACTCTGATCTTTTATAGTTCCAAATTGACAAAAAACATAAGGAAAGCAGTACGTGCATTGCTGCTAAACAAATTGGTGTCAGTAAGATATTACTTTATCTAGGATTGTTATATTGTTATACACAAATATTACCACTATGTCTCTACAATGTTCTCATACAGAGATACCCATCTTTTATTTTTCAATGGGTGGTTTCTAGGGTGTAAAAGTCACCTTTTATTGACTGCTTGCTAGAGGTTTGATTTTCTTTGTTTTTCTAAAGCTAGAACTACTAAACTTGATTTGATATATAGCCCACCAAAACAGACCACTCTAAAGGTCTGACTCAAGTTTAGTGGTTCTCGCTTTTAAAAAAGAAAGAACACCAAACCTCTACCTTTAAGAAAACCTTTCTAGAGAGCAATATGTTTCTGTCCTCCTATCCCAGCAGGTCTACATCATCCTAGTGCATCCCTATTATCAAAGCAAGTGTGAGCATTAGCAATTATGAGAGACGTGCAGTGAGGCTGAAGAAGACTATGAGAATTGATGGTAAGTTTGGTAGGCCTGCTGGTCCACCTGCTTTTTCTCAAGCCAGCATCACTGCCTTAACACCTCCTTATGCTGCTGTAGAGCCCATGACCATCAGCAGAATCTATCATGTGGACAGAATTGCTGACTAGCTATTACTTCCCTGCAGTTGCCATAAAACCAGGCAATTAAATGCTATTGGCCTATTCTGCTCTGTCTTAAACCAGTGAGCTCTGGTTGGAGGCAGCCAGTGGAAATAGGAAATTAAATACTGCGACAGTTACTGTGAAATTGCACCTGATGAGGTGGGTTCTTCTTACC
The DNA here is from genome assembly GCA_903798125.1 of Danio choprae. NCBI lineage: Eukaryota > Metazoa > Chordata > Actinopteri > Cypriniformes > Danionidae > Danio > Danio choprae. The sequence continues at coordinate 697,732 of CAIGQW010042275.1, forward strand.
TGAGCTATTGGAATAACTTTCTTTCATCTTCATGGAAAATCAGCAGTCTTGATGGACTACTTTTTGATATTTGCAAAGTAAAGATGTGCAGTGTTTGTAAGTTCCTATAATGTTTTAAAATGAATATATTAAAAAATCATAAAACTGAGTTAGTGTGCCTATTTAAATTAGGTTTCACAGAGTTCTTAAAATGAAGTTCTCCACATGATTCAGATTATGATTAAACTAATAAATTTTCAAATTACTTTATACTGTACATAAAAACCTTAGGATTTTAAATTAACATTGCACACAACCATAAACCTTGACCCATGTGCTCTTTCACCACTGTAATGTTTTAAAACACACTTTAATAGTGATTTATTAGACAGATAAACTGATATTTTTATGCTATGCATGACGAATGACCAATATAAAAATGTCATATACGTATTATCTAAACAAACCATTTTTAGGTGCTATTTATGATAAATGGCCAATATTACAATTTTGTAATACAGCAGGGTAAATAAGTATTAAACATGTCATGTCTTTTTTTCCTGGGAATAATATTTCTAAAGGAGCTGTTGACATGGAGCTGAATCAGATTTGGTTAAAAACCAAAACAATGTAAACATAAAAATAAAACAAAACAAAAAATATTATATTTAATATATTCATATTTATTCATATTCATATCATATTTAATACTTTATAAAATGCTTTTTTGGTGATGGCAGCTTAAAGACGCCTCTCATATGGAAAATGAAGTCACGTGCATTGCTCAGGTTGGAGTTTTTCACAGACTTCAACAGAGTCTAAAAATCTTGATAGTTCTGTGGGTCTATCAAATGTGATCTTTAATGTGGATTCAAGTCAGGTGATTGGCTAGGCCATTCTACAGCTTGATTTTATTTTTCTGAAAGCATTTGAGAGTTTCCTTGGCTGTGTTTTGGATCATTGTCTTGCTGAAATGTCCACCCCGGTTTCATCTTCATCATACTGATAATGTAGATGCTGGACTGAAGCAGCTATTAATTAACGAAGAGCAGAAGGTTGCTGAATAACTACTGAGAGATTTCAGCTTCTGTCTGGGCTGCCTTTCTTCACCTCCCTTTCTTCACATGTTCAATACTTTGCGTCATTTAATTTTATCACGCATAACTTAATTTGTACACTAGATTTGTTTTCTTTGCATATATGTTATTCTTTGGTTCTTACCAACATCCAGGGAAAATTTTAAGTCAACGGCACCTTTAGAAATATGTTTTCTGAGAAAAATGGTGACGTGTTCAATGCTTATTTTCCTCGCTGTATATTGCATACAATAATTTCTAAAGGATCATGTGGCACTTAAAACTGGACTGTCTTTTAACATTGCCATGACATTTTTTTAACTACGTTTTTACTGTATAAATGCAGCCTTGATAAACTATGAGACTTCTTTCACCGTAAAAAATAAAATAAATAAATTCAGTTAAAATTAATAATAATAATTACTGATTTAATGAAAATGCAAAGTATTTAATTTATTGTATGATAGTGATTAATGAAAAAAAATATGGAACAATAGTATGCATTGATACTGAAAGAACTCTTAGGCTTGGTGAGAATCTTTTGCACAACGTTAGGTGGTCTTCTTCCACTTTATATTCCGAGGGTATCTCAGAGGTATTAGTGGTGGGCTCCATATTCGTCATGTTAAGAGTTTGTGCTGTGTGTGCCTTAGGCTTTGGTAGCCTCTGGCAGTCCACAATTTGGCTCACATCACTCTGTACTTAGATTCACTTAGAATTTTTCATTTCAAGAGGGTGGTTATAATCAAATGGCATATTGAATGCCAAAATCATTTCACTGCACACCTGTTGAGTAAATACAAACCTTACAAAGTTTGTATTAAGCTCCACATTTTCAATTAGTGCAGCAGACATAATTTTCACTTAAGAGATGACACATCAAATTTCCTCAATCTCAGCATGCTGGGGTTTTACTAGTATATAAAGGGGCATAACTGTCAATCTGCTCATGGTTATTTATATCGCCAACTATGAACCATATTTCTATTTTATCCATCGCTGAATTTTACGATCATTTTATGATCATCACACCAGCACCGGCTCCAAGACCTTTTGGTGACATCTAATTTACAGCGTGGGTCAACATTTTTGTCTGAATTTCTTAGAGTACACCTGTGGCAGGATGAATAAAGACATATCTCAAATCTTCACTTCATAATGAATAACATATGCAATAATCTGTTGTGTTGACTGCAAATTTGTTTGCATGTACAAAAGTACTGACGTTCACAAAGACAAAGGAATGTCACATAAGAAAAAGGTTCATTCATTTTGCCCCCACAGTCTCCATATCCTAAAAATAAATTGCAATCAAGCAGGATGCAAGTACGCAATGCACCAAAGCATTACATGCATTCGTCTCTAGTGAAAGAAGCCAAATGGCGCCATGTTTCATTAATGGAGCGAATGATTTTACTTTCATTAAAATCCAGATTTCACCCACTTATCCATCTTGTGTCTAATGCTTGTCACTGCCTGAAATGGGATGGATTTGGATGTAAAGCATCTATTTGACATTTTAAGCACATCAAAGTGAGATTGGGTCCCCGTGTAGTGCCATACTGGTAACTGTGGTATTGCTAACTGCCTTTGTGAATTATGAATGAAAGGCTTCTTTAATGTCCTTTTTACATGGATTAATTAATTGACACAATTCCGTTCCCTCCAGTCATTATTTGTTTAAACTAGCTATTATGGGAATGAGTGTAAAGTAGTAGGAAACAGTGATGCAGGGTTAATAGCAAGCAGTTAATATTTAAATGTAACTTAATTTTCCAGTGACATTTAAACAGAAAAGTTCACTCTTTTGAAGCTTTTTGATGACTGACTGTCTTTCAAGGAACCTAAGAGGAGTTTTAATTTTGATATACTGTAGAATGTTCAAGCTGCTCCTTACCAGATTAGGCTTTTAAGCTTTTAAAAAGCAAATTTGAACATTTTCAAGGCAATAATTTACTTAAACTGTTAGTTGCAAGAGACACAAAAACACAAAATGCAGGTAGAAAACAAATAATAAAAATTTGAGGAAATTACAAAATTACAGCTAGTTTTAAAGCAACAGAACTAGAACTTTCTTCTTTTTATTCTTGGTGGTTTGAAGACGCATAAAAAAATACATATTCCACGCTTCAGTTTCTGTTTTCACAGAGGCTTAGTTTGGGGCACACAGTTTGTAGCTTTGCTCCAACTGTGTTTGATACCCTCACAAGGGGCAACCAAAATTTCAGACTTTACAGGGATTCATTTAACCATACAATTGCCAGACAAAAGCGGTCAAACATTTGTTATGGCCCGGACACTTCACAAAGCTGAACTTTGTCAGATGTGCTTAGAAATGTGTTCAATACTTACTCATTTTTTTACTAAAGTTTGTGGTAGTCAGAAGACCCATGGTTTTAACTCATTTTGCAGTAGACCCATTGTCTAATTTGGTTAATGAATTATGAACTATTAGAAGATTTTTTTGCACCTAAATATCAGTGTCTTGTTTTGCAAGCAATGCTGTTGGCCGATTGTAGTGGTCATAGTGGAAATGAGCTGCTGAATCTGTGTTATTTAAATTGCTCATTGTCATTAAATCCGCTGCATAACTTCCTACCCCCATTGGCACTTTTTGTTGGATTGTGGTCTTGTGCTAATTTGACTTTTTTAGTAAACCTGGTCCTTACTCATTAGAAAAATGAGGACTAGATTGGATTACAGTGTATGAGCCATTAGAATTACTTTTATTCTTTTATTTTCTCATGTTTGTAGCTTGATATCCCTTGGTCACCATCCACTTTCATTGCATGGGCCATTACCAATCCTTAAAATTCATACAAATAACAAGAGTAAGCAAACAATGGCATTATTCATATCTTAGGATGAACTATGTCTGGAAAGTAAGCTATTAAAGGATGCGAAAAAAAACTGAAGCTCAAAATAATGAGTTTGCTTGTTAGATTTGTTGAACATCTCACCCAGGTATTCAAAAGTCATGTATTGATTTCCCCTTTTTCACTCTGTCACTACCTCTGCCTCTTTTTTGTTCTTTCAGTCTATTGGCACTCAGTGACACAGAGTAGTGCCCCATAGTCTTTATGTTTGCCATGGTTTAAATCCCCCTCAATTGCAATGGGACTGATCCTGTATTACATCATGCCATCATCGCTTTGCACATCACCTCCTTCTCCCCAGGCAATAAGAGCTAGAACTGCCAGTGAATACTTATTGCAATGTTAGCAGTCGATTGTTATTGTACTTGTTCTGTCTCCAGAGTCAGAGCTCAAAGAACACTGATGGTAAAGTGCATTTGGGAAAAGAAATACAGAGCTGCTACACAGTTTGATTAATTCAACGCTTGTAATTGTGAAGAAAGTAACAAATCAGAACAAATCAATTAATACTGCTCCCAAGACATACGCAATTGTATTTTGCCAACTACAATTGTTTTAAAAATAATTTGTTCAAAATGTTAAAAGGCTGATAAATGAGCATCACTAAACAGTCCACCTGTCATCCAATAATCACTATAAGCTTTTAACTTTGGTAATTTTAAGAGAAATGCACGATGCCACAACACATGATAAAAGGTATCTTTTCCATGTTAAAAAAACTTTTTTGTCCTAACCATATGCGATGGCGAAGTGCAATTTCTATTTTAGAAATTTCTATTAATAATCAAAAATTTAGATTTTAGATATGCTTTCTATTTCTGCGACAGACCAGCTTACAATCACAATGATCACCTCAGGTACTGATTGTGTGCTTTATTAAGTATTAAATGCTACCAGTGTGAGTTTGTGACATTTATTGCCATACTACTGAAAGCAGTAGCAGATAGTTACCTTGGACTAGTAAACAATTTGAAAATGAAAGTCAGAACTGTGACTCAATGCAAACCAACAACATCAGTCACTCACTCAGTAGCCTATTAACAATTAAAAGATGTTTAATTAAAGATGTTTAATAGGTATTAATTTAATTAAAACACTTACCATTTCTTTGGCAGTGCAGTGGCAGGTATTTAAATGAAGGGCTGGTATTTTAATGTTTCTGTGGTGTAATGTTTCTCTTATATGTTTCTGGTATTGCTGGTCGCTTGCCGCATTGCGTGTAGTTAGGACATGGTGTTAGCCAGCAATTTGCTCTTTAATGTGGCATGCCAAATCACTGTAGTGCCTTTACATATCAAGTGGCATGTGAACAACCAACCAACCAAAAAAATGAACATGAACGAACACCATGGGCTCTATCATACACCTGGCGCAATGAGCATCAGGCACAACATAAATGTTTTTTTTTTCCTAGTTTCAGCCTGGCACAAGTATCCTTTTCCTGTTCTGTACCATGTTGTTTAAATAGGAAATGCATTTGCATCCGTAAGTGTGCTGGTCTGAAACAATCAAACTTTCAGAAATCCATTATATCTCATGTAATGTCTGTTTCAACCTGCACAAAACAAAACATAATGTTACATTTACCTCAGGAAACCCATGCAGTGACACTAATCTTATTATTCAGCTAAAAGGTTACTTTTTAAAAGAATATTTTTGAGTAACGTATGGATATTGGAATACATATTCATTATATTTTAAATTGTCTTCATTATCATTATTAAATGCATGTTTGAATATATAATGAGTACATGGTTTGTATTACAGCTTTTGGCAAGTGTTAAGCCACACTAAACTGTCTGCTATCTGCAAGCTTTTCTCAGAAACAACTCCGAAGAACTCAATACTTATAGTGATAATTAATGATACTGACTGATTCAAAAAAATATAGATCCTTTTTGGCTCTACTCACACTTTAGCCAGTAATTCCTACAACTCTATCTAAGGGTCTTTAGTCAACTCACTTTGTGAGGAGGAAGTTCCTGTGTTTGAACCAGATAAAAACAAACACTTAGCCAATATTGGCTGCCATCTGGGTGTGCACGTACGCACATTGTTTTCCTGGTGAATTGATGACTCCCTGTCTTGCTTCAGAGGGTGTGAGAGCGCAGCAGGGGCTGGTGTCCGCTTCAGCCTCAGAGGCTTTTGGAGCGGGAGTCTAGACACATGCCTTTTTAAAATCCTACCAATCAATGCACACTCACAGAATCAATAGGGGCCTCCTATTAGGAGTAATTAGAAAGCCAAACTTAGTTCTGCCAAGCGCATCTACCTATGGTCTGGTGCCTTGGCCATGTAATAATGTTCTGGGTGATTTAAAGAGGAATTCGTTAATACGAACGGTTCCTTAAGGGTTTCTTATTATTCAGCTTAAGTTAAGTCCTACTGAAGAATGATCCGGAAAATGTGTACAGACTGAATCTATTAAACTAGAAAAGGGAAATGAACTGCAGTGCAATTAAACATTTTTGTTCTGATTACCTTTTTAACTCTCAATTATCAACAAAGTAGAAACAAAGAAAGCTCGCCTTGGCATAATTCTTAGTTATTGTTCACAATAAACACATGGTGGATTCATTAATAGTTTGTCTCACTGAACCACAGAAAAGAAAAAAAAATCCATTTATGTAAGGACATCCAATGGTTCAGTTCTCAGAATGAATTTTGTATTCAGTATTTATTTCGAATCAGTATTCACCTCACACCACTGCAAACTGTGTCACAACCTCCAAAGATGTAGCCATATGCAGATGTTATTTACAGGCGGTGTTAACATGACAATTTTCATCACAAAATGATACAGTGCATAGTTCATTTTCAGATCTTTTTTCACCCTTGCTGCATTTTTTATCAAATTACAGGCTTGTCTTCCAAAGACTGATTCAAGAACTTCAACTGCTTCCCTCTGGCTTAGCTGGCTCTCTGATTCGGAACAGGAGGATTAGCATGATTGATGTAATGTACCCTGAACCCAAGCTCTGCTCCTTTTTCAGACACAACATGCAGTCTGCGCTTGCCCAATATACTTTCCGTAGGAACAGCCAATTCTTCCTTAAAGTCATCCCTGGGGTAATGCGGTATATAAATGCATGGTTTAGTAATAAATGGAGCTTCTGTTAAACATCTTGGATGCATCATCTCCATCTAGTGAGGTAGTGAATCTGAAATAAAAGGAATGTGCAGTGAACTCTGTATTGGATAGGTCTACTTGTAGGTGGAATAGGATTTCCGCATCAGTGCATTAGAGACGCATGCTGAAAAGCGTTATATATTTTTAGTATTATAGCACAAGGATATGGGTCATTAGTAAATTTCTACCCACTTGCTCGGTCTTCTTAAAGCTCATCCCATGCTTTCATAATGCTTTTTGTCCAAGGTGTGAGAACGATCTGAAAAATTAATTAGGGAACAACATTTGACCAATCCTAAATGATTTGTTGAAAGGTGAGTATAAAAGCTTGTCATAATAGGGTTACTGCTTACTTGTTCATTCAATATACTGGCAATACAACCAAAGACTTTGTTATTTCACTTGGTCGACTGCAGTTTTTTATTTCATGGCCAAGCAATGTAATGTTGTAGCAGAAAAAAATGCCATCCAAACGCTGCTATTTCCACAGAGCTTGTTCTGTTTCTGTATTTCGGCTGCCAAAGGACACGACACAAAGAGAGAAGTGCTTACAACTTAATTTTAATTATGTTCCGGAGAATTATAACAAATATAAAGCTAGCATTTGACAAAGGACAGCTTCCACAATCTCTCTCAGTTCATTGTTGGATTCGGCTAAAAACTCCTCCAACCGACGAAGCTGTGGATTGTGAGCCACAACCTGTAAGTATTTTTATCTGTTAAAATTAATCTATTAAATGCACCGTTTCTAGCGTTAATGGTATGTTGTAGCGAGGACATAAACTAGGATGTAAACAACAGGAAATGCTGTTAACGCTAACAATTTAGCTACAAATTCATATTTATCCGTCAAACGGCTTTAAACACCCACAATCTTCACCAGCGATGCAGTGTCTCTATGCGGATGCTTTCCCTGCGTTCTACATCTCAAATAACGAATTCGCAAAAGATATGTGAACGTTTAATATTACATAAACATGCTTATTCCGAATATATGTGAAAGATTTTATTTTAGAGAGCAGGCATGAGGTTCAGCTGTGTGCCCTTCATTTTCTGTCCGATTCAGGCACAAACTGATACGGCTAACAGCTACTCTGACTGACTGTTTATACAGCACAAAAGTGCATGCTTGAAGGCGCACTACGGTTTTCCTGGTGACGTGGACCCGATCCGCGAATCACAGCACATTATATTAGCTGACCAATCAGAGCCTCTTGAGGGCGGGTCTTTCAGAGGATGTTTTCATGTTAGCTATATAGTCAAAGTAAGATATATGAAAAAACAATGTGATATTTTACAAATGAAGCATGAACACACGTTGCGTTGCATCTTATAAACACAACCAAGCCTTAAAATACACCGTAGTCCACCCCTTTAATAAGGAAGGTATAAATGCAGTCAAAAAGTGTCATTTTTATACTGAACAATGCTAAAAAAAAGGAGTAAAATATTATTCATTAAATATTTACAAACAGATAACACACACTGTAAAAAAAACCGGGTTCACACAATTGATTTGTGTTGGGACAACATGAGGCAATTAAGTGAACTTATTAGTTTTTAGAAATTTTTGTGGAATGAACATAAAACAATTAAGTTGCCATCCACCAAAAAACAACAAATGTTCTTTTTTTATGTATATTATGTATATATTTGTAGACTTTTACAGCAAGGATGCAACTTATAAGAGTAATTTGTTCTCAGTCATTCATTCTGTAAGCACACTACATAGATTCTTTCAAAAGAACTGACTCGTAATAGCTTTCAGTTCATCAGGAATATCACACTGCAAGGAATAAACAAAAAAATATATGCTCTGTAATCAAACTACAATGAGTAACTACAAAAAAATTACTTGTAAGTGTCAGTCGCTTAGGAATCATATTAAAACAAGTCAATTCATAACAGTCAGTTTTTCTATTATGGGACTAGACTGAATCATTAAAAAGAACTGACTCAAGTGTCAGTCATTCAGGAACTGTTCCACAAGGAGCCAGCCCATAAGAGTCATTCATTCTGTAATCTGACTACACTGATTGACTAAAAAGAATAAATGCTTAAGAGACATTATTCAGCAATCTGCCTGTTTTTGATTAAATGAAAAGAAACAGACCAAGCTTCATTCATTCTAGTAGCAGACTACACTGCCTGCATGTCTGTAGATTCAGTAGTATTGATATTCTTTCCAGATCGTTGGGAGACTGGATGTGCATGAACAGTTAATGCAAATGAACAACATTCAGCACAAAAAAAGTAAAATAATAATAAAATAAATACTGACAGTTCCCAACCCCTTTTCACCCTAGTTCATACCTCAAGCAACTCAATTGACATTCAAAGCAAAAGCCCTCATTCTCCACTCTCTGCACTGTCAGTGATAAGTTACCAGCTTCAAATTATCCAGAATGCTTTTCTTCTGTGCTTATTTGGAAATGAAAGAATCAGGATATTATTTTAGCTCGGCGAGAGATGTGTAGAATTAATGTGCACGTATGGCAGCAGGAACAAGCAGATGGAGCCTGAATTTCACTCTCTTTCCATCTCAGAGACTACCAATTAATTTCCAGGTGGGTGGGAATGTAATGTGGAGCATGTGAGGGTTCTCTGCTCAAGAGGAATGTGTTAAAAATTTCTTCTTCATTTATCTTCAAAAGGGCTAAAGCAAGCAGTAATGATAGAAGCTTTTTGTACTGTAATGAAGACAGAAAGCAGACCTACACTCCATTAGAATGGGGCCAAGGTTACATATAATAGATGTGATTAAGGCTCTGTTTACAACTGGATGTATTTTTGCTGATCACCAGTGGACAATGCTGAATACAGGTGTGAATGGAATATGAAACATTTTGTGCTTGTGGTCGAAAAAACACTTTTAATTGGATTTGTTTTGTAGTGTAAACTCTCACACGGTCGAATGTGAACAGTCAATAAAAACCATATATTATCTGCATTCCAACCTAATTCTTAAATAATACAAGATGTGCTGTAATCAGGATTTAAAAGTTGTCCTCTGAAATCGTGAGTTTGATTTGAAAGCATAAATGTGTAAAAAGCAAGTCCTGATTGTTACACAAACACAAAACATTCAGCATTTCAAAGTGCTTGACCTATATTTATTCATAAGCATAATTTGATTAAAACCAACTTTGAAAGTTTGTTTATAGTAGCTTTTATAACATACAGACAGACAGACAGACAGACAGACAGACAGACAGATAGATAGATAGATAGATAGATAGATAGATAGATAGATAGATAGATAGATAGATAGATAGATAGATAGATA
>CAIGQW010042275.1:720155-737399 GCA_903798125.1 Danio choprae
CTGTGTGTGTGTGTGTGTGTGTGTGTGTGTGTGTGTGTGTGTGTGTGGCCACAAAAGCAGAATACAGCGTCCTTAGTTCTACACTGTCCTTAGTCACAAACTTTATCTAAAAAAGCAGAGTCACAACTTATTTTTTACTACTAAACATTTAAACTGAACCCAGGCATATTCAGAAAATGTAGCCCGATATACATTTCTGGAGAGCGCCAAAAACGTCACAGGAGTACATTTTTTTGCAGTTTTAGTTTTTGCGAATCCACCAGAGGCCGCTGTGTAAGCTTTTTGAGATCTCAGATTTTTTTTTTGTGAGTGCCATTCATGCCTGATCTTCTCCCATAAATCCAACAGAGGTCGCTGTCAACTGACTGACAGACTGACCAGCGCCCAACCCCTTCCACTGATTTTTACCACGTTTTCAGATTTTACCACATTCTTACCCTGTTATTTACTTGTTTATTTTAGTTTTTGGCTTTTGTTTTTGTCTTACCTGCTTTCTGGACTTGACTCCCGTCATCGCGGTCAACTCTTCTCTGCGTCTCAAGTTCGCCGACGTATGCTGTGAGCCACTGAACAAACTGGTAACAGCAGGAAAGCTGTCCACACGAAAGTAAGTGGTCAGCAGCTAGCGCGAAAAGAAACGGCATCATACCGCCCCGTAGCGTTCGTTTTAAAGACGAAATGCAGCCATACGTACTTCTGGCTACATAATTCACGATCTCCAGAAATGTATATTGGGCTATGTTTTCAATATGAGCCTATTTAGATTTTTTTAATGCACATACACTATAAACACTACCATTCAAAGATTTGTATCTATTTAATGATTATTTTGCTAAGAAGCTAATAATTAAAAGAACACATTAAAATTTATCAAATCAACATTCATTCATTCATTCATTCATTCATTTTCATTTCGGCTTAGTCCCTTTATTAATCTGGGGTCGCCACAGCGGAATGAACCGCCAACTTATCCAGCATATGTTTTACACAGCGGATGCCCTTCCAGGTGTAACCCATCACTGGGAAACATCCATACACACTCATTCACACACATACACTACGGACAATTTAGCTTACCCAATTCACCTATACCGCATGTCTTTGGACTTGTGGGGGAAACCGGAGCACCCAGAGGAAACCCACTCCAACACAGGGAGAACATGCAAACTCCACACAGAAATGGCAACTTACCCAGCCGAGGCTCGAACCGTGCTACCCACTGCGCCACTGTGAGGCCCTCAAATCAACAGTCAAAACTTAAATTAATTGTTATATTAATAAATAATCTATTCATTCAATGGGGGTTTTAGTGTAAAACTCCCATTGTTTTGGAAAATATTCCTCATATGAAATATGAAAAGCATTTTTTAATTAAAAAAACTTGATCCACTTAATCAGCAAGTCTTTTTTAAGTCTTTAAAAAGAGACCAATATTAAGTCTGTGCTGTAAAGTCAAGATGTAAGAAATATAATTTTCATGTACATTACCCAAAATTAAAACAACGAACTGAATTATTGTATACTCAATTGAAGAAAGTTATTTTTATTATTTTGACTTAATGCACCACAGCATTAAAGTAGAAAACATCTTTTATTGTTTTTTTTTGTTTAGGATATTAAATTTAAAATAAATTAGCATTTGTAGAAATAAGTGACTTTCAAAAACAATACAAAAATCTTCTGAACAGTAGTGTGTGAACCTAGCCTACTGTGTGGAATATCCAATTTCTACCATTTCCCTTTGGAGGCAGCCACTAATTTTCCCATTTCATTTTTCATCTGGGCCCTGCTCTTTACCAGAAGACATAACAGTCATCTGTGTCTCCGAGACATTATCAAAACCTGACAAAGCGCCCCAGTGTGGGCCTCATAAAAATCCTTTATGAGGCTGAGTGCATTAGCAGGACTTAGAAAAAGCAGTGGGCTCCATTGATTTCATTCACACTGCAGCGTATTTACACTTCCTCTCTATCTGTTATCACACACAGCCTGCTATTGTTTTTCTCTGGCGTAGACCACTTAACGCCACTTGTTTTGAAAGAGGTGTTCCTTTAAGTGTGACTGGTTTGAGAAGGTATTTTTTATTTTGCCTTGATTGTCTTTTTTGTGCAGCACATCTCTTACATGCGGAGATCTCTTTTTAGAAAGAAGGGGAGGTTAGCTTCTATTGAGCGATGTCTTTGCATTGATTTAGCACCCTGGACAGCTACATAGAGACCACGATTTTTCCTCTATGAAGCAAAATCAACAATTAAATAGATTGAGACGCTGGTGTGTTAAACTGTATGTTGTTGTTTGCATGGAGCATTGTCTTTGTCTGGGAGCTAAATGAAAACAGTACTTTACGATGGATGTTTGATAGCGATAAAGATTTTCCTGCTGACCTTTTATCACAAGGCAGTGCGATGCTTTTGTTAGACTGACAAGAAAAGTGCTGCCTACCGCATTGAGCCATCAAGTGCTTTTCTTTTCCTGGCGCCTTGACTTGGGTTTATATTTTTGTTTATGCATGCAGTAAGAAAAGCTAAAAATATACCTTTTAAATATCAAAATGAAAAGAAAACATTTAAACTCAAAATTTTAGGACATAAAGATGCATTTCAGAAATGAATAAAATCATAATTACAAAATGTAACCTTGGAACTCTGATAATCACAAGTCAAAATTTTAAGAATGTAAACTCTAGACCTAGAATTATGAGAAATAAAATTGCAAAATGAATTGTGAAAAATAGAGTTGTAATTCTATTACATCTGTCGACGTTTATGCAATTCTGAAATTGTATCTTGCACATTTAAGATTGAGTCAGAATTCAGATTTTTTATCTTAATAATAAGAGCAATAAAGTCAAAACTGTGAATGAAAATGGCAATTACCTATACTTGTGTATGCTTTAATATTCAAAAGTGATAACTCAATGTAAATTTAATTGAATGAGTTCACTCTTACCGTCTGATGCTCTCCAGTTTCCCCAGTAGTTATCTGAAAAATAAAGAAAAAATAACAATTATTTTCCTCATGCCATCCAGTGTAATGATGTTATATTTTTCCTCAAATTCTCAAAGGTGGAAACTCAACTACTTTAAAAGCTAATTACATAATATTTCAGTTGTTTTCATAATTTAACAGCAAGCGCAGTGAGAACCGTACTCCAACACAAATATCTGAATGGACGAAGATAAACATTATGCTCTGCCACACGCCCCCAAACCATCATTTAATGTTATGTGTCGTTTGCTTTAAAGGGGTTGATCTTTTGGTGAAAAGGTTCATAAAAGCAGAACAACACTTGGTTGCTGGTTGTGTAAATGTAGGCATGTTAAAAGCAGAAATGAACAACAACAAAAAAAGCATTACAGTCGCAAATCCCTCCTATGCTTGCAGTCTGAGGAAATGCTTAGGAAAAGCCTCTATAGTTTGCTGAAGAACAAATAATTAGGCACTATTTTTTGTTCTGCTTATAAATGCCTCTTTTGAAGTTGAAATTACTAAAGGAAGTTCTGTACCTAATAACCAATGTCTTTTATTTCATAAGCAGAGTGCAAAACCATCCTTCATATAACAGCTGCTCAATAAGCTTCTATTTTCTACAGAATATATTACTACATTACTGTAAATTACAGTTAAAGTAACTGTAGAAAATCTGGATGACATCTGGATGACATATGCAGAATTATTTGTTTGCCGTATAAGTTTGTTTACTGACTGTCTACAACTAAGCAACTAGCATATTATGATGATTTATTATAAAGGTTTATTCTACAACAAATCACTCCATGTCGCAAGTAAACTACTCATTAGCCCAATATTGTACAGTATCAATAAATCCAGAATCAAACAAAAGTGCTTTAGGGGTCATTGATGTGCCGGTGCTCTTTCGATAACGCATTCATAAAGATACACAAAATAAACCATAAGTCAGAGGTACTCAAAAAATGAGGTGAAAAAGTTAAAAAGATTTTATTGACATGGCTATTGTTTAAAAAAAAATTGCCATGTCAATGAAGGCTTTTTACATTTTCACCTACTTTGAGTACATTGGGCTTATGATTGTACAGTATTAATTTTTAAAGATGTTATTTTGTATATACAGTGCTCAGCATAAACGAGTACAGCCCCTTTTGAAAATAAATATTTTATCCATTTCTCAATGAATATAGCCAATGTATTTTGGTGCATTTAAACATTTTTATTAAACTGTTATATCCATTAAAATAAGAGTTTGGTCACCTAACATCTTCAGGAATAGAAAGATAACACATTTAAATTCAAACAAGTCATTGCAAAGAAATTACAAACTACAAATGTTTTACTTAATTTTATATTTCTCTTGATATTTCCTGTTTACTAACATTTTATTTAACATTGTTCATCAACATATTAATTTGGGTGTGTTAGATTAGTTACAGTTGTAGCTTTGATACTGACTGTGATCGGTGCACAACTATTTTATTGTAAAGCATCCTATAGAAAACAAGATATATGAAAGAGAGAATTGTGATGGGTGTACTCATTTGTGCTGAGCACTGTATACTGCACAATCCAATAGAGGTGCTGGTGATTTCACTGACACTTCGTGTAGGTATGACAAATATTTTATGCTCGTTGATTCATTGAAAAATGCAGAATTTGTCATTAATTCAACCAATTGGTTTGAATACACAAATTCTTCCATAGACAGCTACTCTCCTGTTACTTTGTTGGGAATTTAATGCATAAGAATAACAACAACAAAACACACAGATTAATGTGTGTACTACTTGTTTTTTTTTAAAAGGATGGACACTAATTCTGTTGTACTAAATATTAGCAGTGCTGCGGTTACTTGCTTGTTACCTTGCCTACATTGCTTACTTGTCTGTTTGTGTCTGTTTGTGCGTGTATACATTCATTCTAGCAAGATATCAACTTGATTTTGAAAACAGATAAATTGAAGATAGACTGAACTTCTTATTTATAAGTTAATATCTCATAATTTTAGCCTTTCTTAACAGGATTTTGAAAAAAGTTAGATTTGTGAATTATAAAATCAGAATAAAGGCAAAGCAAATGTCAGAAGGCAAGTCAGAAAGTTTATTCAAAGTTTATATCTCACAAATGATTTGTAATTATGTTGGAAACATGCAAATAACAAAAAAGTGCAACTTTTCTACAATTGTGAGGCTTTTTAAAATGACAACTCTGAGAGGGGAAAAAAACTAAAGTTGGAATTACCTTTTATTATTGTTTTAATGCCCCCATATGATTAGAAAAGAATTGCATTATTACACTATTTGAATAATGTCACCTTGATTTTCAAAAGAGCCTGATACAAACTGAGACAGGATGCCACACATTCATAAATATTTGGTGTGAAAGCAAAGTAATCAATGACACTTTTTTAAAGTGAAAGGGTGACCCTCAAGGCAGAGCAGATCTATAGACAGCACATTAGTCCTCTGTGATGACAGACGTGAGTTTGAATGATTAATGGAGCATGTGGTTGAAATAAAGACTTATTGATGTGACCTTTGAGTGCAGGATTTTGCTGCAAATGGAATGACATAAATCTGTAGGACTAATCCTTCCAGATATTTCCATACCATCATCGTCCTTGTCAGAGAACAGAATGGTGTAATAATGTGGCATGGATATTGTGCAATAAATATGTGGAAATACTTGAATGCCATTTAAAGAGTAAAACACAATGTTAAGTGCTTATAAATGGTTACTGGTAAAGAATTTGAATTTACTTAATTAAAATAATAAAGAGAAACTGTTGTTTTAAACTTCAGTGAAAAAGCCAGTATCAGTGAGTGAATAACAATGAATAACAATAAGTCACACTGGCCTTTTTTCACACTTTATGGAATGAATCGTTTGTTTTGATTTTGCTGAATTTTTCTATACAAAAAAATTTAAAAAACAAAATGGCATCACAGGCAAATCACATTGGCTGCAAATTTCTATTCTGAAACTCTACTGTTAAAAAATAAAAATGATATATAGTGCTTATGGGGCCTCACAGTGGCGCAGTGGGTAGCACGTTCGCCTCACAGCAAGAAGGTCGCTGATCGCTGGTTCGAGCCTCGGCTGGGTCAGTTGGCCTTTCTGTGTGGAGTTTGCATGTTCTCCCTGTGTTGGCGTGGGTTTCCTCCGGGTGCTCCGGTTTCCCCCACAAGTCCAAAGACATGCGGTATAGGTGAATTGGGTAAGCTAAATTGTCTGTAGTGCATGAGTGTGAATGGGTGTGTATGGATGTTTCCCAGAGATGGGTTGCAGCTGGAAGGGCATCCGCTGCGTAAAACATATGCTGGATAAGTTGGTGGTTCATTCCGCTGTGGCGACCCCAGATTAATAAAGGGACTAAGCCGAAATGAAAATGAATGAATGAATATAGTGCTTATAGCAGAAATGAATACACCCCATTTTGAAAAATCTTTTTATGCATTTCTCAGTGGAAAATAGATAATATTTTTTGTATATATTGCATTTGCTTTTGAACATAGATTTAGTAAACAGCTTTATTTATTAAAATAATATTTTAGTCACCAAACACTTAGAAATAGAATGATAATACACTTAAATTAATGCAAAATATTGCACAATAAATACAAACTACAAAAATTCAACAAAATAATTTTTTCCTAACATACATTTGGGCTACTATACTTTTTAGACTGTTATTATAAGTTATTTTGTTAGATTAGCTCCAGATTTGGCTTTGGTACTGACTAATCTAATGTATACACACAAATATAATATTGTAAAGCATCCTATAGAAAATATTCATTTAAATGAGAGATGTGTACTCATATATGCTTAGCACGATGTTTATATCTTGTCTCAAAACCTTTTACTTGTGAAAACTGCAATGATTAGCTCCAATTTTCTTAAATATATTTTATATAAATGTCTTAATATAAGATCATAGACATGAAAGAGCTGATTAAAAAAAAAACTATACACATACTCCTAATGTTTACTGATTATTTCACTATACCTAAGACTTTTTACTTAATTTCAAGGTCTCCATTTATTTCCATAGCTGTGCATAGATATCTACTTAATCAGTCTGAGTAGTTTTAAAAAGATAACTAATTAGCCACCTTAATAGTTTAGATAACGATTCCATATTGTATCCCCCCCCCCCCCTCAGTGTTTTTGGCTGATGAGATTTTAATGAGTAACAATATTTACTTTTTTGCCTTGTAAGAAGAAATGCTCCCGCTGACAGCAGCCGTTGTCTTACCACAGATTTAATGTGTCATTACAGCACAGGCATGTATCATGGTGTAAGACTCTCAAGAGAAGCTCATTCAAACCAACACAGATGCTTCCATCTGTTAAGCTCATATTTACCACCCCGTCCCAATTCTTCTCCCTCTGTCTAGTGTGTGTGGGCAGTTGAGGTGGGAATCGATCTGGGTTCTTCTACCCCATTCATCTAACTCTCTGCCACTGTCCGCCCTGCTACCGGACCCGAAAGCTCAGAGGTGCTGGGATTCTGAATAGATCTTTAAAGGTTTTTTTTTCTTCTTGGTGAGATATTGATGGCGCACTCAAGCGATAATGTAAACAAAATTAGCTTTCACTTTATGTATAGGCTATATGTTTTTCTAAGTGGACTATTTAACTTAGAAAAAAAGAAGCCGGATATGTCAGTCTTGTTTAAAGGTCATGAAAGAAGCGTCTGAAGTAGCACTCCTGTTTTTCCAATAATTATACACCATTTAATCATTTATCGGCTGCCTTTGTCCTCTAGGTCTCCTTTTGTCGGTTGTGCTTGATGTAAAAGGCAGAATAATTCAAAAATGTTAAATAATAATTCTTGTCAGTCTTATTTAGAGTAGTAATATGATTTGATGGCATATAGTATTTAAAAAAGTCTATTTTTCAAGGATCATAGTGCAGCCTGAAAATACTAATTAATTTGCAAAGCTTCATAAATTCAATGAAATGTTTTGTCTCTCAATCAATAAATTAAAAGGCTAACCATTTTTTGTGCGGGAATTAAAACTACATAAACCATATTTGTTGACACAAGTGCATGGGATTACATTAGAAAAGTAAGTGGCCATTTCAGTATAAGGCAAAATACAAATTAGTGTTAAATATTCAGTTGGACATTGATGGACATGTTGGACATTTGTAGAAGGTGAGCAAAACTGACTTGAACATCAGTCAATTAGGCAGATCTCAATAAATGAATTGCAAAAATAAGAAAAGACCAACACAAATTCAGTTTGTCAAATGTAATAGTTAAAAACAGTAAAGTAAATCCTTACATTAAGCCAATTAAACTCCCAACTACAACAATTTATATGGAAATACATTCAATTGTTTTTTTTGTTTTTTTAATTATTAATGTAAGTAAAGTTTGAGTGTACTTTGGGTCTAGCCTTGTATTAAAAATACAATAACATTACTATACACTGTAAAAAAATGCAGGGTTGCACACAAATCCTTCATGTTGTCCCAACACAAATTCAGTTAACTTAATCAATTTTACAAATTTAAGTGGATTGAACATAAAACAATTAAGTTGCCAAAAAAAACCTTTAGAATTGTGTTGTTTCAAGTCATTTTAAATATGTACTTTGAACAAGCAGCAAGTAATTTTTTTGAGTGTAGTGTTAGTGATCATTATTAAATATTTAATATACTATTATTACACTATTGTTATTATAATGATTCCAGGTTACAATAAGTTCATTCATTCATTTTCTTTTCGGCTTAGTCCCTTTATTAATCTGGGGTCGCCAGAGCAGAATGAACCGCCAACTTATCCAGCATTTGCAACCCATCACTGGGAAAGGTTACAATAAGTTGTTTAACAATTTTTTTTACAAACATTTTTACATAAATATAGATGCACATTAAATTTGATGAAAAATGAATCGTCTCATCTTTGATCCATATTTTACACTGTAAAAAATGCTGGGTTTCACACAATAGATTTGTGCTGGGACAGCATGAAGAAATTAAGTTCTTATTAGTTTTCACAAATGAAGTGGATTAAACATAAGAATCAGTTGTTTCAACTCATTTTAAATAAGTAGATCAACATGAAGTAAGTAGAAGTAAGCAAACGTAATTTTTGATCCATCCCCAACATTAAAGGCTGTTACTGAGTTGTCACGTCTGCCTTTAAAACAAGTGTTCTTTAACCAAGCCTGAACAACAGGATGGCAAACAGTCTCTCTTTCAGCTGTTACTGCCTGATGTTTCCCTTGTGTTTGTTCTTTTTCCTCTGTAATTCAAAACAAAGGTTTAGTTTCTTGCATCCTCTAAACACAGTTACATTCATATCAATAATAGCGACATGGCTGAATTCCCAAAACTGTAATTTGACAGTAACACATTTAATAAATAAATAAACCACTCTTCCGAAAATAATTAATGAGAAAATCTGCATCCTTCATTAATCTCAGTCAATTTAGAAAACAAAGGCTTGGTCTTTGATCCATATTAACGTTATGAGTTTCTGCTGAACCAGTCTTTAGAAATTAAATCCCCACTTCACCAAGTAAGCTTCGAAGATTTATTTATTTATTTATTTATTTTATTGGAGGCAGAAGGATGCGGTTCTGCTTTGTTTTAGAAGAGCTGTGATTTATTGCAAAGCTTGAAACTGGGCTAGATAAGAAAAAGAGAAGGGTTTTATACAAATAAGTTCACCGGCACATTGACCTAGAGTCCCATGAATCCCCCATAGTGTGTGTCATTTATTAGTGATGGGGCTTTCATAGTTCTTGCATCTCTAAAGACCGAATAGGGAATTTGTACTCCGAGCTTTTTTTTTTTTTTTAAGAAAGAGAAACTCTTCTGCTCAAAAAGGATATGGCAAAAATGACAAATTCATGCTTGATAGGATAATCCCAAGGTACTCCATCATAGGTGAGACATGCATCATTTCTCTTTTGAAGGTAGGAGCCAAGGTGTCTGCTACTCTCCTCAGACAGCGTGAATGCCATGAGAACCTAAAAAAGACTGTTACCCTCTTTCTCGGATAATAGCATTTTGCTCAACAAAGCAAAATCCATCTTATAACTTTGTAAAAAAAATGTTGTTTCAAAAATAATAAAAATAAATGAATAAATAAAAAACAAATAAATCACCCACTTTCACCGTTGATCAACTGGTCAACAAAAAACTGATCCATCAGGCAAAACTATGATTCTCCCAGACTATTTTCTTTAAAACTTTCTTTTTTGTTTCTATTTTTAAAAAATATTAAGAAAGCCTTTTATAAAACAAAAAGCATGCAGTCTGAATTTGAATGTAAAGAGAATTAAAATAAATTAATTTACATTTTGACTGTGTAACAAATGTTCAAGTTTTTGAAGTTTGATTGTTAGCTAATTAACTTAAAAAAGTGTAAATATAACTAGACAGGCAATGTTTGTTAAGAAAAAAAACAAAAAAAAGAGGTTGGCTGGTTGACAGTTTAAACAAATTTTACAAGCTTGAAGTTGGAAGCTTTTACATGCCATGAATGGACGGATGTATGGAAGGCCTGTAAAGTTCTGAAACACCAAAATGCGCATAAAACACTCACTAATGTAATGTAATTTGTAGAAATATAAACATCAGTGTACAAACATGATCACATGACAGCACTTCTATTTTTCTTATGTGTGTTCTAATGTGCAACTTATTTTTTATAGAGGGGGGGGAGCTACACTGGTTTAATTTTGTGCATATGTGAAGTTGTTCACTTTGGAATTTTTAATGCTCTGCAAGCATTACTCCACTCAATTGTTATCACACAGACTAATAGAATTACATTTAGGAGTACAGACGTCAACACACCAATCCAAAATGTATTAATAAAACGGCATAAAAAGCTACAATGACATAAGTAAAAGTAAAGACCTATTGACGTCTGTTTAGTTTAGTTTTGTAAAGTTTAGTTTAGTCTCCTCAGCGCACTCATTGATTTCATCATCTGTGATTAACATCAAAGTGCATTAAAATGTCATTTTAATTCCAACAAAGATGTACACAACTGCTTCATGCTTTGCAAATCAGCCTTCTCTTTTCTAATGTCTTCTCCTTTGTCCTGATATTCCCGAACAAATGATGGTCATACAAATTCAAAAGATTGATCTTATAACCAGCAGGAGCAAGACATAAATTTGATGTTGTATTGCAGTGTAATTGAAACTGATTTAACGTTACTGGCATCTGGGAACTGTGCAACACAAACACACAAATCTCCATATGGTAAATATGTTGTTAATGAATTGTTAAGTAATATGTGTAAAATGTTCTTATTATTTACCATCGGCGGTCCACCAGCACAGCCATAAGAGATTGATAAATTGATGGATGAGAGACAGACGGATGGATCAGACAGACAGACTGTCGAATGGATGACAGACAGCTAGCGCATTGAAAGGGAGCTGGTTCTGAATTTTGCATAACCCTCTTCCCTAGTAAAGGATTCTAGTATAGTGTGTGCCTTGGTTTGAATTCAGATTTGGGCTAGGGCATTCACTCAAGGATGGAACAATGGGTCCTGCTACAAATAATGTGATATAGTGATGGCTAGACTGTGTATATTTATTTCCCAGGCCTCTTTGTCATCGCTGGATGCTGCTGACCTTGTGTACGAATCTGTATCAGTGAGCACACTCTTTATTTTCAAGCTTGAGAGAAAGTGTGCTCACTGGTCACCTTTGCAACCTTGCTCCAAATGAACATGTCCTTTCCTGGACTGAGCTCTCTTTTAACACCTTTCACACCTTAAAGCGACAGAATCTGAAACAAAAAGCTCCTGTCCAAGGTTGTGTATATTACTAAAACACCGTACAAAAATTATAGAACAATTTGGAATGTGATTGACGACGTAGAATTGTTTTTAGATCTCCTGCAAGGTCAGCATGGAATCTTAGGCCCTGTTTACACTAATACGTTTTCGTTTTAAAATGCATAAGTTTTGCTACGGTTACACCTTCCGTCCACACTACCCCGAAAACGGAGCATTTTGAAAATGCTGAAGAGGCCGTTTTCATTTTAAAACACTGCTGCTCCGTCTCAGTGTGGATGGGGGAAAATGGAGACATCTGAAAACGGAGGCGTGGCTGCAGACATTCGCCTCTCTGATCGGGGCTTTTCCTCAATATTAAGTAGCCTACACAAAGTTCAGTCTTGCATCTTTTTCCTTGTAAGTTCAGACTTCGCAAGTTTGATATGGAAAACAAACTCCCGAGGACACGTCGGGTAAATCTTCAAAGGGAACAGTGTACTTTATAACCTCATTCACATCACCCTGGCTATACTGTTTCACTATCTTAACAATAGAATGAAAACATGATATAAGGAACTGTCAATTTTTATTTTGATATTAACAACTTAACAGACACTAAAAATGTTGAGGCGTTGTGTAGCTACATATTTATATGACCGTCATCTTCACTGTATGCATATCTATAACAAAACGGGGCCTATAACATAAGTGACTCCTTTCATTTTCAGTGAAAAATACATACCCTTTCTCTTTTGCTGAATATCAGTTTTAATAGCCAATAATGGCCATTATAAAGGTATAACATACAAAAAGTTCATAAATTAAAGGAAATAAAGGCAAGCAATCAGTCAAATCCGCAGAATCAGTGTACGTTGTTACATAAATTAATATATTAACTTATCTTTGCGCTCAGCCAAAACGTTTTAGCTGAGAACAAGTAATAGATTCAGAAGACCAAAGTTGGGGAATATGTCGTCAGATATGTAGACAACAAGAAGAATTAAATATCACGTTTTACAAATATAGTGAGATTAGATCCAGCGGTAAATCCTTGATGAACTGTCCGACCTGCGCTGCTCTCACCTGGGAAATTGTGCTCAAAGCACCCGCTGACTGCCTGGAGCTCAGACACGCGCATACGCTGCAGCGCATGCCAGAGTGTGTGTGTGCGTTTTCAGTGGTATAGTGTGGACGGAGATCTGTTCAGAAATGCTAGGTGAAACGCCAGAGTTTTCATTCTAAAATGCCGCTTTAAAACTAAAACGTATTAATGTAAATGGGGCCTTAGGGTCGTATTTGATGACCAGCTCAGTTTCACAGAACACATCGTAATAAATTACTGTCAGAAAACTATTTATTCAAACCGATCAAAAGCCATGTACCTAGATGCGTAAGATCGAAGCCTACATATAGGAAAAGCTGTGTTAAACACTACCGCAAAGAAGATTTTGGATGTCACCCTTGTGAGTTCGCATGAACTGAATGAAGGTATACATGGTATGTGGTAATCTTAATATGGCTGTTAACTAATGACCTTCTATGCCACCTTATTAATATTCATGAGTCAAGCTGGCAAGCTATAGAACGTGTCCATATTTCAGTCATTCTTGACAGATATAAACCTCAAATAACTTTGATGAGTGTGGTATCATAGCAGTTGTCATCTTTAATACATTGTACGGGACTCATATGACTTGTATGTATGAAGCAGAGCATGACTGAAAGCCATCAAAGATAAACCAGACCACTTAAGCAATTGTTGATAGATTATGGGAGCAAACCATTGACTGCATCTGGTCCTTAACGACTAGTGTTTTGGGGATATTTTAATGAAAAAAAAAATTACATATTTTGCAATTAAAGCTTTCCTTATGGAGAAAAGGAAAGGAGATTTACTTCCAGAACTTTTTCGCTTTGTTCAATTCACTGTAGAACACCAAATGAGAGCCACATGTTCAATTGATAGTTTTCAGTCACATGAACTGTGAGGAGAGAAAAAAAATGAGCTGTAATGGCAGCTACACAGGATCTCCATAAAAACAAAGCACAAACTGGTCATATTTCTATTTGTTTCAAGTTACGAATATTTGGATCACGTCAACTAAATGAAACAGAGATCACAAAACTGAGGGCACTTGCGATCCATATACTGCACCCCTTAAAAGCCCGATTTCTGATTGAGAAATGTTTTGGCTGTTCCCCTGATGCTGTGACGACATGTGAAAACTATGAATTGTGAATTTTGGCTTTCAACACTGGAACCCTCCCACCCTAATGCAAAACCAGTTCTTTGCCAACAACAGAGCAGCCCAGAATACACCTTCTCCAAATGATGATCAGGTGCTGTCTGTGGCTGAGATTAGCAGACAATGCAGAAAGTCAACCTCTAAAAATGTATTGGCCCAGATGGAATCCCTGGCAGGGTGCGGAGAGAATACCTTAGTAAGCTGTTTGAGATGTCCTTTCAGATATCTTCAGCATCCTGCAAATACTGCTGCTGCTGCGCTTACATCTCAGAACTAAAATCATCTATGTGCCAAAAATGTCAGCGTTAACATCCCTTAATGACGACGGCTGCCTTGAACTCACACTCGTCATAATGAAGTGTTTTAAACAACCGGTCATGACCCACATTAAAGCCTTCATCCCACCCACACTAGTTTGCTTACAGCCAGACTCGATTCACTCCATAACATCCACCTCCCACTTGGTTATTTCCCAGCTGCACAATAAAAAAACACTTGTGTTAAAACACTCGTTGACATCAGTTAAGCCTTCCATGCTATCATATCTCTGATGTTAATTGACAAAATCTCATAAAAGTTTATAGAGTGTCTGTGAATCACAGAAAAAAAGAGGTGAACTTTAACTTGTTAACTAAACCTAAAACGTCAAGCACTAAAATTCATTCATTTTCTTTTTGGCTTAGTCCCTTTATTAATCTGGGGTCGCCACAGTGGAATGAACCGCCAACTTATCCAGCATATGTTTTACGCAGCGGATGCCCTTCCAGCTGCAACCCATCACTGGGAAAAGCACTAAAATCATTATAGTTATTCAATGATGCTAAAACTACTAAAACACTGAGATGAATGTATGTTCCAAACAGGTATGGAATATTAAGAGACCATGTGATAATTAAAATCCTGGA
Source organism: Danio choprae (assembly GCA_903798125.1). Taxonomy (NCBI): domain Eukaryota; kingdom Metazoa; phylum Chordata; class Actinopteri; order Cypriniformes; family Danionidae; genus Danio; species Danio choprae. The sequence goes on from CAIGQW010042275.1 coordinate 735,041, forward strand.
TTTATTATATATGGGTTTGAATAAAATGATAACATTTGTCTTATCCCGTAATGGTCTGAAAGCAAATTCTTTAAAAATGTCAATTGATCAGAATTTCATAAGATAATTCATTTTTTAAGAAGAAAAATCTAAGTTATTTAATTAAATACTGATTTCTTAACTCTCAAGAAGATGTGCTACTTTTTTTTTAATTCTCTAAATTATTTTACACTTAAAAGAGATCAATACTTATTTACAAAAGGTAAAGTGCAGTAACTATACCATAGGGTAAATTGTTGAAGAAGGTTAAAATATGCATTGTGACAGTCTCCTGGTTCAATTTTGTCCTTTTTCAGAGAAACAAGAATGTCACATTTCAGTAACAACAAAATCCAAGCTGCTGTAAAAACTTTAAAAGCATTTTGTTCAGTTTCTGTGTTCTGTGTTAGATACTGCACTTCGCCTTTGTAGGCAAATAATGTGAATAAATAATGTGCATAAAGTTTACAATATTAATGTTACATTAAAAACAGCTGGCTGTCCGCAGTTTTCAAAAGAAAACTTCTCAAGTCCACTGAACAGCACACATAAATGTCAGGCTAATAACACATTCAATTATATTAAATCATTGCAGGTTTTGCCATTATGCTCTGATATACTACTGTGACGAATAATGCAATAAATATTCCAAGTTTATTATCAACTATTAAAATAATTATTCAAATGGCTTGCTTTAGTGCTGTTTTTAGCAAATGTGCAGAGAGATGGCATATTCATACATTTTTAAGGGGGCTGACAGCTTAATTGCAGATTTAAGGGGAGCTGTGATGACAGAACCCCATTTAGCAAATGTCTTGCCCTTACCGTGGCAAAGACAAAGCAATGTCTTTGCGTTCTTAATGTATGATATTACATGATCAAATTATTCACATATAACAATATTTTTGAGAAAAATGGGGCATTAAAAAAACATGAATAAGAATCAAATTAAAATATAATTCTATGACATTGCAGGATTTAACAAGTAAAACCGATCACATTTGAATGCTTTATTTAAAAGGGTAACGTTTATATTTTCTGTATATATTATATTTTTGCATGTTTGACTGAAATCCAAAAACAACATTGACTTTTTAATACACAAGATGCCCTAAGCTTTGAGCATGATCAGAAAGTGACAGCAGATTACACTGTTGAATTACGAAAACCACTTTGAGAGATTTTGACTTGTTAAACCCCACTTTGCTTATAAATGTGAGCATCTGAGCTTGAATTTCTATAGTCTAACCTCAGTGTGACTGACGTGATTATAGGCTCTGTTTGATAACAGCAAAATTCTCTGTTCCATCCGTTTCATTTTGAACAAACTTGACTGGCACATTCAGCGCACTTAAGATAGAAGCCACGTAAAGTCGAATCTCTCTCATTGAGAGAAAGCCTATGCATTTAAATATACATGGAAGAAAAACCTCCAGAAAGAGCAGGTGAAGTAATGTCGGGGAATATGAATGGAAAGGAATCCTTAACTGCTTTATAATAGAGTGGGCATTAAAGACTTGAGTGCATTACATTAATTGGGCAGTTCTCAGAGACCACAAACACAGACTGTGAAAAATGAAAAACTGAAGGTAAGCCAATAATATAGCAAACACACCAGCAACTGTTGCCTTTTAGTTTGTGGAGGCCTTGTAATTAATCAGTGTTCACGAGGGTGAGGATAATATTTATGCAGCCAAAATGTCACAGTTACTTTGAGGCACTGAATTTAATTCAACTGAGATTTAACCAAGGCGCTCACGCGGTATAAATATAAATCTAGCCCTGGGCGACTTCAGAATTATGTTAATAAAATGTGAAATATGGCTGTGATATTTCCTCCCGGTTGTGACAAGGATGTATTTTTCTTTGGCAAAGATTGGCTTTATGGGGTTTATGGAGTGAATTTTAAAACTCCATCATAACTCAGTGCTCATTACTTCGCTAATGAACACAAGCTTCTTGAACTGTTGGATGCCTGTATATGTAAGCGAAATGTCAGCATTTCTCAAGACTCCAGACTGGGAAAAAAAATGCTAGACAGAAAATATGGCTCCTAAAATGAAAAATTTTGGAGCCAAACTACTTTTGTAGTATCTACTCTACACAACCATTCGATAAAGATCCAATTTTACAAGTGCTTCATTGAGTGCATGGCTTTCTATTTTACTTAAAAGTCCTTAATGAATGATCATTTTAATTAAAATGACAATTTAACAATTTAGGTTGTTTCTATAAAAATATTTAAAATACTCTGCTTATTAAAGAGTCAACAAGAAAATGTCAATTTGAACATAATTGCATCCTATAAGTCAGAATTAAACATTGTCCAATATGTGACCAT
>CAIGQW010042275.1:737799-752184 GCA_903798125.1 Danio choprae
ATTATTATTATTATTATTTATTTTGGCATGGATGGATCTCTTAGAGGTCATTCACACAGAATGCATTTTTCCTTTTCAATGAGCTGCTTTTCTAATGTTTTTTCATGTAAACACGCTTAACCTACGTGTGTGATCATCTCATGTCTTTTGAAGCACAGTGCACGTGAGCACCATATTTTTTTGGATCAGGACACATCAAGCTGATGTTCAGTTGTTGGGCTTTGTCTGTCCATCGGTTAGCGTTGGTCTGGCTAGTTTGTTTGGTGTGTTCCACACGTCGCCTTTCTTCAGGTTAATGTCAGAGCTCGTTCAGCGTGTATATACACACGCCCCCCCCAGGCAGGCTCAGAATGCACATTCTTGAATCAGTCAGCTGCTATCCATTTGGTGTGTTCACATGCAGCTTTTTGGCTTAGACGGAACCAAACGTGAGCCAATGCAAGGCGACAACACAGTAAGGTTTCATTGGTGCTAGTTGTTTGATGTCGATTTGATGTGTACCAGGCCTTAGACACCGTGTCATGTTAAAAGATCTTTTACAGGTAGTGTAGCTCATTACTGTCAGTTCCACAGCAGTGGACCAATCAGAAGAGCTCAATGACTGTGTCTGGATCTGCTTACCAGATCTGCTTGCTGTTCACTGAGTGTAACAACCGATACAGGGACACTGGAGCATTTTAAAGCCGTGAATATCAGTCGATTCATCAGAAAATCACTCGTATGTCAGCTTAAAAACAGACCCACTGATCTTTGCGGCTTTAAAACGCTCCAGTGTCCGTGTATCTGTTGTTACACTCAGTAAACAGCGGTGAGTTCAGTGAACTGATGACCTTCACGACCAATTACAGTCCTTTCTGTTGAGCACGTGAACACAATGGCAAATCAGCGCTGTTTAAGAACATGCTCAACAGCGCTCAAATGTTAGCGGGAAATGGATGTTTTTAAAATTTCAGTACCGATTGGTATCAAATTCCAGTATTGTGACAACACTACATTATTGCACAAAAAGGTATATGCAGTCAGCACACAATATCATTCACGAAACCAGCACAGTAAATGAGCCTCCACCTCAATCCCAACTGCATTTACACACAGATACAATGGCATTTCTTTCTGAGAAGCTCTATTCAGGACAGGCTATAAATGGCTATATAAGAACACCTATTTGTTTCATGTCAAAGACTGAAGTACTTTGAATTGAAGAGGTACACTAAGGCATCTTTTCCCAGCCATAACTCCACCTCCAGAGAATTTCTATGCATACATAAGCGAGTGCTGGAATTTATGAGCATTGCTTTGCAACAATTGCCTTTGAGGAATTGTCTACCTATACAAATCGTTTGGGCTCTTCATATGCTCTCTGTCTTGATAAATATACTTTATGATGCACTTGGTGAGTTATTCCTTTACCAGCAAATATCCGGAATTACAAGTAGCTTATTCCTAATTGTTTTTCATGAGTACGCTGAGTACACTTTCACCGCGCCGATTTATATGGACAGCTCTGGACGTGTAGAGCAAAGCAGTCGGTTAGAAGCGGTTTTTGAAGGAGAAAATCTTTGCATGCTATTCCTTCAACCTCCCACACAATTAACAAAGTGATTTTCACAGCTCTCTACACAATTAATCATTCACCACAGTTCCTTGAACACAAACACACAGCAGCCCCCACGGAGTCACAAAGCCGCAGAGGGCTGAAGCAGAGGCCAGTTTAATGCCTGCTTTAAACCACATGTAGAGCAAGCAGTGTGTGTACGTTAACAGCAGTGTGCAGCTCGTGTTCAGAGCAATATTACATGAATAATAATGAACAGAAGTGATGGGAATCATTGAGTTTGGCTTGTTTGCCACTCTTGCTCTTGGTTTACCTAGGATAATATTCATTAATAATAGATGTAACATTCAGGAATAACATCAATTTGTGGTATAATAACATGTTTTGCACTGGGTGAATTAACAATGAAATGAACTGAGTATTGATGCCACTGTCTACAATGAGACATGCCTCATTTTGTAACTTCCCAGTTAACTACTGTAAAGCCTTTTTTTGAAAGAAAAATGGCTAAAGCACTAATAAGAATAAGTATTCATAGAAATGTAACCAATGATGAAAAGTTGTACTCAAGTACAAGTACTGTTACATTTCTAAAATAATACTCAAAAGTACAAGTACAGATGTCAAAACAGTACTTACTGTACGTACAAGTACTTTTCTCTTCTACCCAGCATTAGTTACAAGTTTTCAGATGAAAGATTGCTTTTTTAGTGTATTGACTTGCCCTGTCTAATTGTTTAATAGTAATTTGCTAGTAATTTTCAATACACTGGCAAAACCACTGCATGCCATATACTCCCATATAGATAATTTAATATCTCAATATTTTCTATTCATTTTATTTCAACCTTTGATGGGTTCAATAATTAAAGTCTTCTGAAAATACACATTCGCATTAGCCTATATATAAGATGAACTGATTTTAACTTTTAACTTTTTGATTTTAACTTGATCTTTACAGTTGAGTAACCTTATTTTAATAGATTATGACACAGAGAAGTTTTTTTAGAAGTTAAAATTGAATTTTGTTTTTGCAAAAAAGTTGAATTACCTCAATTCCCTTTAGGTATTTGAAATATGACTAGACTGAAATGTATAAGCAGTGTTTTAAGAGCCACATTGTTTTTTATTTAGATAAATGCCTGTACAATGTAGTGATGCAGTTAGACTAGGATTGTTTTATGTACAAATACGCCATTCCAAAACATTTCCACCATACATTTATGTTCTAAAAATAAGTTTCAGCTTTGAGTGTTAAAAGTAATTTTGGTGCATTTCACTCAAGCCAATAAGAGTTCCTGTAGCAAAATCAGGCATGAATCCATTCTAAATACTTGATCATTTTTGACAAGTTTTAGCACAGAAGCAAGGAAAAATAATAGAAAACATTTTCTACTTTAAGAGTGTACAGATTGCAATTGGCAACAGTCTGAGCACGCACACATAATGATGAGCAAGAGGACAGGCAGTTGATTTGTAAAGGCTGTATTTGAGATCTCGAATTCACTTTTCTGCAATTACATGACAGCTCTCTCATGTTACAATAAAGCGCTCACAACATTTACAGGAATTAATACATTTATGTGCAATTCCTGCAAGGCTGAGCCAACAAACTCACTGTCAGGGGAGAGAGTGAGACACAGCTGGTGTCTGTGTATAAATGCTGTATAAAATGAGTATTGGAACCATGTCAGATATTTCAGTATCAATATCAAAATATAGATATTTTGATAACACCACCATGTAGTTCTCACTTCTCTTTGAGGCTCCAGACTCAGTCACTCAAGCAGTATGTAATTATTGCTTGTTATGTGCAGGGCCTTTATTGGTGGATTTATGTTTGACTATTTTAATTGCTACTGAAATGCCAATGAAAGGTTTGAATATTCATTCAAATTGTGAGTGTACTCAGTAACAGACTAAGATTGTATAGTAATGGTGTAGATTATTTAGCTTAATTTGTATTTAAGTACAAGTACAAATAAGATACTCAAAAAACCATTCAATTACAGTAATACGAGTACAGTTCTTTCAATACTTTGCACACTTTCAATAAAGCATTATTTCATCCATAACTTGACATTTTAGTTTACAAATTATTTTTTTTAAAGCAAACATTATTTGAAATATTAAAGACGTTTTAGGCACTTGCATTAAATATGCTTTCTATGTATGCTAATTGTCTTTTGTACATTTTATTTGATGTGAAAACCATCTCGTCTTTTACACATGGACAATTTCTTTTTCCAATTTACACTTTGGGCAAAATTATAATGTATAAAACAAAAAAACAACAAAACAAACCCAAACCAAATTTCTTAAAAACTAAATTGCATAAAAGAAAAATGATAATTAATTTACAAATCACGTGGATTTTAAACTGTGGTGCCTGGTCAACTGTAAAACAGCTCAAAATGCACATCCTGACTATTCCATATGCACAAATCCCAATGTTTATGTTGAAGCAGCATATTGTGCAGTCCTATTTATAATACACTTTCAATATATTTCCTTCTAAATTTACCACTGCAACAAGACAAAAAAGAAAATCACCCTGATGACGACAGTCCTCACACCTACGCTTCTGCTGTGTCTAGTACACAGCACTCTGTTCCTTAGGTGAACAGAATGAATGCTGTAACCTTTTAATAAATCTCCAAAATAGGCTTGAACACCTTTCACATGCACCTTTGCTTCAACTACACAGGGCAATGCTGACAAGCGGCCAGCTTGACGTCCCAACATATATGAGCTTTTATCAGCGTGCAGGAGCACACAGCAACCCAGTTATGAGTTAATAAAAGGTAGGAGGCTGAGATGAAAGAGACACCCGGCACCTGTGAGTCAGAAGTGAGACAGACAGTAGAGAAAGACAAAATGAGTCTCAGAGGAGACGTTTGCATCTCAGCAGGCTGGCAGGTTCAAAAGCAGGTAGAGAAGCAGTGCTGCTGGCCCCAATGTGCCCTTCAGAGCAATCCAAGCTTACAGAGATGAGAGCCCAACTCTCCGGCCAAGACCCACATCCCAAGCCCGATATCCGTTGTGTGGCCATGTGAGGCAGCTTAGGAAGATAGATGGATTTGGAAGGAGTTCAGAGGGATTTGATGGTTGTCGGTGAGGTGGCTGCACCGCTTGGCCTGTAACGTTGTTGACATCTCCATGACGGTGCGAAAGTTTCAGCTGCTTGGCAGGTGCAGGATGCCAGTGAGAAAGGGGAGAGAGAAAGAGGTATTGAGATTCAGCTTTCTTCTGCCAATAGCGCCAAGCACTTTTCCTCAGGGATATGGTGTTTTATTACCCTTTAAATGGCTACTGACTGCTCTGTATTTGAAGCGTGACAAGAGTGTTTGCTTAAAACGTGTGACTGGAGAAGCAATTGTCCCATGCCTGTCGATACCAGAAAGAGTTTTGAATAATTAGTAAAGCCGAGATCTAGAGAAATAAAAGGATGATTAGAGAACCCAGCATGAAAGCGGGGCACAAACAATGTTGCCTCTTGTTCTGTAGAGTCCTGTTGGTACGGAATTACTGCAACCCTATGATCATTGGGAAAAGAGATGAAAGGGCGGGGAAAAACGAGAAGAGAAGAACAGAACAGAAAGTAAATGTAAGGGAAAATATGTTTGAGATAAAAAAAAAGTGAGAAGAAAGGAAAGTAAAAGACAGATAAACTGGAAAAAACAGCCATGCTTAGAAATGAATTCTTAACTGGTTTTTAGCTGATTTAAATCTGACCAGTTGAAAAGTATCCCAAACCCCTCTAAAGGCAGCAAACAGATCAGATTTTTTTTTTTGGCACAAATACTTGTCTTGCACCAGCTCCGCAGTCCATGTCCACGACCTGACACATTGGGTTAAATTAGGTTTTCCAATCTCCATGGTCAGTCCATTATTTCCACTTTATCTGTTGACCTCAGGGAAAGGAACCAACCCCTTGACACAGCGATATTCCAAGACGGTGATGGCCTTGCACTAAAAGCTATAGTAAAACATGCCCTTTTCTTTAAAATGGTTACATTAATCGTGGTTGTTATACATTTTCATTAAAGTGGAAATCAATTTTCAAAACAATGTAAACTTGACTGACTGCTTCACTTCTACTTTAAGGTTTTACCAAGAATTAGAAGAAAATAAGAGAGAAATAAGAAGATGGGGGAAATGGAAAACTAGAGAATGAGAAAAAGACCAACCAATGTATTATGTTCAAAATTGAGGTTAAATCATATTAAATAACACAAAAAAACAGCAAAAAAAAACAGTAGTTTATTAATAGCAGTAATTCCAAACAGTATAAAAACTGAAAATAAAAGAATGGAAAAGGAAAAATGGGGGAGAAGAAAAGAAAAGAGAAGGGGAGGTGAAAATGCTGTTAGTAAAAAAAAACAAAACACATGGTTTGAAACAGTTTCTTAGAGCTGGCCTTTTCCTGATCTCCCAGCATGAATATATCCACCTTGCTATACCCCACGCACCCAGGAGAAAGCAGAAAACTTGACGAAAGGTATGAAAAAGGAAAAAAACAGAGAAGAGAAGAGAAGAGAAGAGAAGAGAAGAGAAGAGAAGAGAAGAGAAGAGAAGAGAAGAAAAGAGAAGAGAAGAGAAGAGAAGAGAAGAGAAGAGAAAAAAACCTAAAAAGTAATTAAAGGGGGAAAAAATCTGGAATTTTGGACTGACTACATGCATTGTTTAATTTTACGGAATGAAAGAATTGAAAGAATCCAGTTAACAAATGTCGGTTTGAAGACAATTAAGACAATGAGGTGGCCAGACCGACTCACTATATAATTTACAGCTAAATTAAACTATAATTTGTTTTCACAGAATCTGCTTTCCAGCATTAACATAGCAGCATTAAAGGAGGACAGCTGAGCATCACAACATGACCATCTACATCCATGTTTTTGTATTGATGGCCTTTATAGCTCTCAGTGTCAAGACAAATAGTCAACGAGCAGAACTGAACACACAGTTCTTTCCACAATTAAGACGCTCATAAATATTTCACATACACTATCTATCTAAGTAGACCCTTTATGCCCTGTTTACATCTGTTCTCCTTTCATGCTCCCTGGCCTAAAATGTTTAGATCTTTACCACTTTTGAACAAATCCAGAGAAAGTCCAGCACATAATTGGTTTGCTGTTGCAGTGTAGATGCTCTTTTGGTTTGGATGCATTCAAAAAGTCACAAAACACTGCAAAATTCTGTGCCTCCTAACCTAAAATGCGCTCTTGCCATGTCAGATTTAAAATTTGCCATCTAATAACTAGTGAAGGCCAAAACAAATGAGTGAAATTGCTCTCCATAACATTTTCTGTTATTATGTGGGGTATATTTATATATGGGTATATATACTGTAGGTGGAAAGCACCTGTTACCCCCAGCACCAGTTATTTGAGGAAATACAGGTTTGTTAATGTTTTATTTCAGGTCAGCTTTAAAATCATTAACATGCTGATAATCATTTTATTTTATGCAAAGCAACATCTGGGACAAAGGGACACGACTTCAGTTACCAAGACAAGCGTCTTTTTGCCTGATCCCTCGTACAATTTGTTTACATAAATGCACTCAATCTAAGTACCTCTGATGTCCTACAATATTTTTAAATGTTGACAACAACTTGTGAAAGCACTAAAATTGTGTAAATACTTTATAAGGAACACATAAAAAATAATTGAATAATTGAAAGGGAATTACATAAACTGTAAAATGGGCACCTAAGGTCAGTACATCATTAAATGTTTTTTTTTTTTTGTTGTACAGTATGTAAATCACACAGGTTAATTTCATAGCATTAGATTGAAAGGTCAAAGAAAGTATATATTACAGATGCCCATAAACTCTCCCTCATCAGCAAAGCGGCTGAAAAACATTTAAATGCCAGATTAACTTGTGAATGGCAAAGTTTTTCCCTCCTCTACTTGTGATCCAATCAACCAAAATGCATCTTAATATCAGGTATAAATGGGCGACAGGCATTTAACAAAAAACAAACAAACTGTAATTTATTTTTTGTTCCCCCATTAAAGCAACATTTGCTCTTTTCCTACCATCAGCTTTGATGAAACACCACAGACCTGGACTCATGTGAGCAGGTGTGCTGCTTTTGCCAGTGGAAGCACAAGACACTGTTCCTCAGTCAGCAGGGAGTCAGATTGGCCACTAATTTACAGCAGTTGCCCGGGAGCCCTGGGATTTGGCCAGCTGGACTTTTGGCAGTTTATTGAGTGGTTACATGATCTGGCGACTCAGTGGACTGATTCACAGCCCGCCTCTGCCACTGCCGAATTCATAAACCACCTCCTCAGGGGTAAATACCCGTTTTTTTATTCTTTTAATAGCAAAGAGGCAGAGAAATTGATAATGCCCACTCATAATGCAGGACCACACCTAATGGGGGGATACAGGACAGAGGGTGCAGCAGACCTGAGAGCCCCTGTCTATTTCCACCAGCCTTCATCTCAGCCTGACACCCGGTTTCTTGGCAACCGCATTGACAGTGCATGGGCTGAAGGGGGTCGTGAAGTTCTGAGACAGAAGAAATGGGAGCTGCTTATGCAGGTCCTGACACCGCTGGCTGGCTTTGTCTAAAAATACAGCTCTTCGCCTCACCCCAATATTCTCCCTTACTCGCCTGCCTAATTGAAAACGAAATTAATGCAAACCAGTTTTATTTCAGTTTAATGCCTGCTACTGTTCTGCTGTTACTTTCAGCATGAGTTCAAAGAAACTATATAAAGGGAGGAATTACATTTTATATTAAAGCTTAAGCGTAGAAGTAGTCTTCGCATATAACAGTTTTAGCAATACAGTACAATGAGTAAGGGCGGATTCGCCTACAGTCTTCACGCATTATTATTAAAGCTAACAGATTTCATTTTTCATTTTCCAGGTCTTTGATTTTTAGTTTTGTTTAATTAATAACGTATACAGTTTTATTACTTTACTCTTACTTCAAAGGTAGAATTTAAATCCAGAAATAGGAAAAATATTAATTCATACATTTAAAAGCAATAACAGAGACAACAACATTAATAAACAAAACAAAAAATACTCATATCAAAATGAATGTATGATTTATATATTTGTAATTATAGTGATTGTTGATCATTTGATCAGTGTGTCTTTGTCAAATAAATGAATTGATAAACAGAAAAGAAACAATTTAAACATATTACTTTGTTTTCCATAAATTGTAGGTGCATTACAAAAACATATATACAATACCTGACAAAAGTCTTGTCGCCTATCCAACTTTTAGAAACCACAAATAACAACTTGACTTCTAGTTGATCATTTGGTATCAAAAGTGGCTTATATGAAAAGCAAAGGCCTCTAGATTAAGCTTATTTTTACCAAAATGAAATATGATCATGCCTAACTTTTTGATTATTTAATTAGGACAGTAAGGTCTGACTTTGCTTAGACAAAAGTCTTGTCACTTAACAGAAGTCATGGTGCAATGGAAAAATAATTAATACTGTGTATGACTCCCATGAGCTTGGAGGACTGCATCCATACATCTCTGCAATGAATCAAATAATTTATTAATAAGGTCATCTGCAATGGCAAAGAGTTCATCAAGATTCTTGGGATTCCTCAATAATGTTAATGTCTGGTGACTGGTCTGGCCAATCCTGGAGTACTTTGATCTTCTTTTCTTTCAGGAACTTTGATGTGGAGGCTGAAGTATGAGAAGGAGCGCTATCCTGCTTAAGAATTTGCCCTCTCCTGTGGTTTGTAATGTAATGGGCAGCACAAATGTCTTCACCTCAGGCTGTCGATGTTGCCATCCACTCTGCAGATCTCTCACATGCCCCATACTGAATGTAATCCCAAATCATGATTTTTGCTTCACCAAACTTGACTGATTTCTGTGAGAATCATGGGTCCATGTGGGTTCCAATAAGTCTTCTGCAGTATTTGTGATGATTGGGATGCAGTTTAACATGATTCATCGAAAAAATCTCCCCTCTGACACTTTTCCAAATGATCAACTAGAAGTCAAGTTATTATTTGTTGCTTTTACAACTGGCATCGACAACAAGACTTTTGTCAGGTAGTGCACATATAAATAAGAAATAGAAAATATTATTATATTTTAATACTTTCTTAAAGACATTTATATTCCTTTATGTCATAATAATAATAATAACATATTTCCAACCAGTGTCTGTGAAAGCAAATGTGCCACTTCCTAAATATCAAGTGCAGAGTAGCAAACTCCCTTTAAGCATTGCTTGTCAACATGAATAAAACAGCAGCAGTCCAGATACGGTCCACAGAGATCTTTTCTTTGAAGAATAATGTATGATCTTGTTTTCATGAGTGTCCCTCAAACCCCTTCCTGGGATTATACTGAACGTACGCAATCCAACGCAACGTTGAATAAATCATATCTGCATTTCTGGTATTTGATACACTCACCTTTGAGCCTGAGGATACCTCTTTTGCTCAGAACCTCGACGATGGTGGGCCAAAGTGTTCAATGTGATTAAAAGAGCAAAAATTCTGACCTTGCACTTGATAACAGTCATACTTGTTCAGAACAGAGCATTTGAAAAGCCTAGAGGTGTTTATTGATCCTTCCTGCATTACCCCATATATTGAGCTCTGCCTCTGTAGAACATGAGTATAAGGGTATTGCTGGGTAATTTGGGCTCGCCAATTTGTCTCCTGGCACCGGCAGTGCACTGCAACTGACAGATATGGCACAATGAACAAGGACTTGTTGTTATTGTTGTTTAATAGCACGGCAGGCTTAGATTACTTTGAAGCAGTGTTCCGAAAAATATTACGTAAATGGAAAAAAACGGAGAACTGTGGTTGCTCGGGCTTGTTTAAAAAGGATCACAATACAGTTGAAGTCAGAATTATTAGCCCTCCTGAATTATTAGCCCCTTGTAAGTTTTTTCCCCAATTTTTGTTTAACAGAAAGAAGATTTTTTTCAACACATTCATTTGTTAATTTTCCTTTAGCTTAGTCCCTTTATTCATCAGGGGTCGCCACAGCGGAATGAACCACTGTGGATGCCCTTCCAGCTGCAACCCAGTACTGGGAAACACCCATACATTCTCACATTCACACACATTAAGGGGGCTATTAATAATGAGCTTAAATTTTTTTTTTTTTATTTAAAACTGCTTTTATTCTAGCCGAAATAAAACAAATAAGACTTTCTCCAGAAGAAAAAATATTATAGGAAATACTGTGAAAAATTCTTGCTTTGTTAAACATAATTAGGGAAATATAATAAAAAAAATAATAATAATTACAAGCGAGCTAATAATTTTGACTTCAACTGTATGCTCAAACCTCGTCCATGAGGAAATGTCTGGGAGAACGAGGCCTATGACTATTTTACGGCACGTTATGCTTCTTTATTTGAGTAGTTTGGACGTTGTGTGCAGTTCAGTGAAGACAGATATAGTGCTTAAAGTCTGTAAACCAGCAGCTGCAGCACATTAAAGAACAGGTCTGTGAGTTTAGATGACTGGAAGGGGTGTTTATGTGCTTCATGGAAATCAGACACATTTCTCTAAAGCTTTTTGTTCTGTCTTTACAGCTGAAGAATGTCAATTTCTGTGCCATTAGTGGCACCAAACGAAATGACAACATTGATTAACTCAAATAGGTTTTCACCGTTTACTGCTTTTTGCTAGAGAACAGATCTCGAACAGATCTCAGTTCAAAACTCATAACATTTTTGAGCCAGCAAAATATTGTGTTGTGCTTATTGGTAATGACAGAAAATGTTTTAATTAAGTATTATTATTATTATTAAAGATTATAATTATATATTGTAATGAATAATTAATGTTACTGGACCACAGACATATTAAATAAAAATGGCAACAATAATAATAATAATAATTTAATAAAATATACTGGTATAATCAAGATAATATACCAGTAGTACTGTATGTACTAGTACTACTACTAATACGAACAATAGTTAACAAAAATGATAATATTACTTATAATAATAATAATAATAATAATAATAATAATAATAATAATAATAATAATAATAATAATAATAATAACAATAATAACAATAATAACTACAACAATAACACTAATATTACACATTTATATATATATTTTTTTTCCCCAATAAAATGTAAAATGTATTCATTACATTAAATACTGTACTACTAACAAACTGGACCTTTCTGTAAACTGTTCTAACAAATAGAACTGATAATAATAAAAATTTGCATGCATCCAACACAAATTGTATTAACAATTTCTTAGGTATAGGGGACTAACTGAACTTCTCTGCAATGCTACCCAGGATTAAAAAAAAATCACTTTCTCTCCAGAACATCAACCCACTGGAGGTCCACAGAGAATTCATTCTTCCTCTTCAAAAGGATTTTAATGATATAAATGTGACCTCTTTTTTTATCCCCCACTTCACCGTTTCTTTTGCAACATAATTGATTCTTCAGTCCGAAGGTCTCTCCACCATAAAGGTGTGTGCTGAAAATTATGGTCAGATTTGAAAAGCAGTGACCTTTGAAGTGCTTTGCGATAGTGGGCTCTTCATGATTCCAGCCCATGAGCTGCTCCTTCATTCTAGTGATATAAGAACGGCTAGAGGACACAGGAAGGAGGCCGATCACTAGAGGCTGACAATAAGTGTGTATGTGATCCAACATGTCTGCCTGAATATGTGATTTCACTCAATTTCAAGCATGACTGCCACTGCACGACTCACGCATTTCCTTAAAATATTCCCCCGGAAAACATTTATCTAATCCCTTCCAGGGTTCTGTGGCTCTGCAGGCTGGCGAGAGTACACAACCAGGTCCAAAAAAAAAAAGTCCCATTTTGGAAAGGAAAGTATCAAATTTGCACATGCAAAATTTTTGTGACACTAATGCTGGCGGTTAATTTAAAAAAATGGTAAATTAAAATAAAACAGTCTTTATTTCAGGGATTGGGTTTAGTTTTTGTTTTTGAATTTCCAGTTCACTTTTCTCTCATTTTACACTGCCAGCTTTAATTTGAATAATCAAACTTCAAAGGCTTCCTGCTTTTTTAAAGCACCGTGTGCCTGGGCTGCCATTCTGCTCTGAAACGCTTGCGCCTTATCTCAATAGACAGATGTCTTCTCATCTCCAGGATGGTGATTTCAACATCTTGTGCCTCGAAAAATTTGACTTAGCTCACTGACCAGCAACAAGCTGGAGGTTGTAAAGTGAGGGGTAAAAGCATGTCTAAACCGGTTTAACTGGAGAACAGAGAGCTACTGTAAAAATGTATTCTTCCTCAGATAATTCATTAAAAGAATTCATAGAGCAGGAACAAAATGTTGGTGGGCTTCCTGTCCCGAAAGGCTAGATTAACAATTTGGGCACGTGCCCAGGGGCAGCAGGTCCAGGATGGGGCAGAGCCATGCCCACGGGGCACCATGCAAACTAGACAAAGATATAGAAATGGTCATAGTATAACAACATTAATCCAATTAATGTGCATGCTTATGCAAATAAAGATTGGAGGAAAGCACTCAGGTGACAAACTTAAATGTGTTAAAGGGGACCTATTATGCAAAAATCACTTTTATATAGGATTTAATAAGTCAGTCTCTAATGGTAAAAATGTATTAATTGATTTTTTTATAATCACACTTGATGAAAACAGTCTGTAGAAACACTTTGGTTCTCCCATTGTTCATATCATCAAAGGGGTAAAGCCCCGCCCATTGGTGACAATCACTCCCTCATTAGTATAGATAGACCTTAGTGAGAAGCAGCCTTCCGTCATTAGAGCTTTCACCATACCTGCTGATGATAATGTCTGCGACTAATGCACAAATGAACACTGTAGTCTTCATATACTTCATAGTCTTCTTCTGAGCCTTTTGTTTTGACATTTTTTAGAATTTTCACAGAGATAAAATTAACCCTGTTTTTAATCGGTTGCTATGCTAACACACAGGCATTTATTGCCCCACCCCCTATTGAAAAAGAGCACAATCTAAGAGCACAATTTGCTGTGAAAAACGGCACAATCAAAGTGACAATTTGAATCACAGCCTAAAAGGGTCAGTTTCAAAGAGATATAAAAAATTATTTGTGGGGTATTTTGAGCTGAAACTTTACATACACACACTCGAGACATCAGAGACTTATTTTACATCTAATTAAAAGGGGAATAATAGGTCCCCTTTAAATAACAACAATATCAGTAGTAAAATACAGATAACAAGGCTATTATAAATTAACGAATGAATGAACGCAACAAATAAACAGGGGTTCAGAAACCAACAACTATCATAAAGTGATCCACCTAAATGGCTTTAATGGCATCACAAAAATACAGAGAGAAAAGGGACACTTCCAAACAATAATCTAAGTGTTAATGGCCTAAATGAACAATATTTGTTTCAATAAAATACACAGGAAAAAGAAGATTGTTCCAACAATAAAAACATTTAGGAGGGTTCCAAACATCTTCTAGGTGGCAACATTAAATGTCTTATAAATCAACTATTATACAATAAAGAGAAATAGGATCAAACACAAAAAAAGGATCAACAATTTAAAAGAAACTGGGGGGAAATCATATATTATAAGATAAGTAATACTTCAGGAATCAAACATTAGACCTGTATTAATAACTACTAATGCATAATAATAATAATAATAGTTTTCATTTTGGCTTAGTCCCTTTATTAATCTGGGGTCGCCATAGCGGAATGAACCGCCAACTTATCCAGCATATGTTTTACGCAGCGGATGCCCTTCCAGCCGCAACCCATCACTGGGAAACATCCATACACACTCATTCACACACATTCACTATGGACAATTTAGCT
>CAIGQW010042275.1:752584-769524 GCA_903798125.1 Danio choprae
TGATCAGCACCTTATATTGGCGTATAAGTCTCTTCCCTGAAGTCTATTGCCTGAATTAAAGGGAAAATATGTCACAGCAGGGAAGAACAGTCTATGACAAACTATGTGTTAAGCTTTCGTTTCATGTCTTTAAAAAATGCCAGTAACATAGTGAGAAAAAGGAGCAATCCACCAATAATACACATGATTTCTTTTAAAATGCAAACACACTCACACATGCAAATAAATTGTAATCCAGCTAGTAATCTAAAAAACAAATATTCTGTTTGCCTCAATCCTGCTGATGAACAACATGAAAAACGTGTGTGAACAAAACTGGATTTGATGTAGCAAAAAAGGAGAGAGAGTTGCATTGATAACGAATAGATGAATAAACAAATAGAACACATGAGTAACTTCCATTTCTACTCAGAGGCAAAGCTGAATGTTCACTGAATACAAAGAAGTCTGTTCAGGACAGGACTGCATGTGAACAGTACAGTATAACAGCTTTTCTTTTCAGGAGGAACCTAGTGTGCTTTTTACATACCGTAAAAATACTGTACTTATACCATTATGCATTAAAAAAATACATTATTCATGCTTTTGTGCTTTTAGAAATAGAGTTCAATCATTCAGTCCCTGATCTGGACACGGACAGTAAAAGGTCAAAGCATTTTTGGTGCATTTTGTTTGGTCAGTTCTGTCTCGCTACACTGCACAAAGTCAATACACATTGAGGTCAAGTGAATATCGAGCGCAACGCATGGAAATGTCATTTTGCTTCTGTCTTTGGGATTTCACTGTATAAATAATTTGTGCAAAAACAAATATCCCACTGGAACAAACCGATGTTCTATGGAGAGAGGGTCAGATTTATACTTTGTGAAGGACAAGCCTCTCAGAAAATGTCTTGATATTGCACCTGTACTGAGTGTAGCTGTTTTGGCTGCATCTCATACTGATTCACCAGCAAACAAGTCCCTCTTTAGAAAACAATTTCTAAAGATGAGAAGAAACAATTTCTAAAGAGAAATGAGCATATTTTAAATTAATAAAAACAGATTTAAGAATGATTACAATAAAGCTGATAAACAAATAATGGCTTACTGTATAAATCACAAAATTATTCCAAAAAAAGAATGAATGAACGAATGAACAAACAAATTAAATTTAATTTAATTTCAATTTAATTTGTATAGCACTTTTCACCAAAATTATTGTTTCAAATCAGCTTCACAAAAGGTGCACATTATTCCATTACAATCAGAATCAGAAAAGTTAAGACTATTAGTTACCTTAACTTTATTATCAACTAATAACTTTAACTAATTAAAACAATTTTTTTTAACAGTTATTATATATAAACATCGATTTTTGTTACAACAGAAACATTTTGCTAGTATAATTGTCAAATTTCTTTGTCAATTATATTGTCGATATTATTGTAGAATATCTTTTGACCTCATATACAGTAACCAACTTTTTCTATGCTATTTGAACAATAAATTTGGTTCCAGTTCGGCTCTCTTTAATGTTGTGTGGCAGATTGTTGTATAGCTACATGAGGATGGCCTTTCAATTGCTGCTATTCTTGCCAGTACAGAAGCCAGCAAAAAAGAAAACGATTTACATGATGTCTGTTATCTGAGGGATGAGAGACTCTGTCATATTATTATGTCTTTTTACATGTATGAGAGTTTATGGCACTACAGATATGCTGCGCATCCACTGATATGAACAGGAACGGTGTGATCACTACGCTGTCAGTGAGTGCTCAGTCAGTCTGTTTAAGAGCAAAAGATGCAAGCAAAACAACTATAGACGTCCATATTGTGCCGAATTCACATGTGGTAGTATGTTTTTAAGGGTAAAGTAATAATATGATTGAAAAAAATAAACAAACTAACAAAAATCAAGCACAAAAATGTCGATAAAACAGCTTGTAAACCCCTATTGTTACACCTGAGGAAAGCCATTCACTGACCATAAACTTAATAGTTCACCAGCTGTCTGAGCTGTATTGCATAAAACATTAGTTGAGAAACGTTTCTCAAGAGAAATTAACATGCATAGTTACCTTACATTTTTCTAAATTTTTTTCATTGCATTTATAACAGAATCTAAATACAAGCTTTTGAAAAGAAATCAAACTGTGACATTTGTGCCCAGACCCAATATTGGTCATTTTGGCAACTGAGGAGGACAGAAAGCCTGAATTAACTGATATATTCCAAGTAATTTAGTTATTTTTTTAATTAGTTAGAATAGACATAACTTTATAACTTATTTGAAATAACTGCAAAACAAAATAATAGATCAAAGCCCACTAATTAATAGGTGAACTAATAATCAACAATTAATCAAAGTCAATGAATCGTAATGTCAACCATTAGACTAACCGAGTATGAAAGTAATCATTTGTTGCAGCCCTGGTTTCAGTGAATATTCAGTAGCATTTGATTTTACAATCTTGTTGCGCATAGCATGTACACCAGTTACTCTCCCTAAACCTAGCCCTAAAATTAAACGTAACCAACGTAGTTACCTTATATATCCAAATGCTTTCTTAAAAAAGTACACTATGTACATATCAGATGCACGTACTGCAAAATGAACTGCAAATATTAGAATACTCTTTAAAGGGCACCTATGTTGAAAATCCTCTTTTGTAAGCTGTTTGGACAGACCTGTGTGTAGGTATAGTGTGTCCACTGTCATATTGGAGTGATAGAAACACAATAAGTTTTTTTTTTTTTTTTTTTTCCTGACGTAAAAAAAAAGGATCCAAATCCCTCCCATTTTGAGGCCGACATAAGACTTTGAGGCTTGACATAAGACTGCGGTTTCCCCGCCCACCGAATTGATTGACAGCCACGTATTAACATGTCTCCTTAGTAACACGTGTAATCATATCCACAAGACAAGATGTGTGCAAAGCAACCGGGAATAAAGGATCTCTTCAGCTCTCTGTGTTCAGCAGCACCTCAAGAATGAGTTTTACAAGTTTAAAACATTTCTAAAACAGCGGATGTTTGTAATAAAAGCAGTAAAATTGCTTTGTAATTCTTCACCACAGCCGCATAATGTTAGTACAATTATGAAAGAAGACTCTTCAATTTCCGGTTCATGGACTTAAATCAGGATAATTTTGTACATTAACGTAACAGATCTCCATAGAGTGGATATTAACATGTATCCTGTCACATTTGCCATGCAAAAACAGTGCAGTGCAGTGTGTGTGTGAGTTTGTGAGTGAGCGTGTGCAAACTTTATAACGACATTATTATTATTAATAACCGTTGATAAAGTTCTTACTGTAGTAAGGGAGATCTGCTTCATTCTTGTCTGATACTGTGCTGCTTAGGCGTGAGTCGCAGCAGGAGAAGCTACACCCATCATAGCAATAATGAGCGATCTCTTTGGCTCTGACACACAAGTGGGAATGGTGGGCGGGGCAAAGCAGCTCATTTGCATTAAAGGCACAGGCACCAAAACAGCTACAAAGTGAAAACAGCTCAAATGACCAATATACACAAAGGTATAATAAAAAATCTGATGGCTATTTTGAGCTGAAACTTTACAGACACATTCAGGAGACACAAAAAATTTATTTTAAATCTTGAAAAAGGGGTAAACTATCTGCCCTTTAAAAATACTAATTTTAAAGGCATAGTTCACCCTAAAATAAAAATGTACTCACCATTTACTCTCCCTCAAGTTGTTAAATATTTTTTAAAGAGTTTTGTTTTTCTGTAACCACAAAAATGTAACCACTGACTTCCACAGTAGGAAAAACAACTATTATGGAAGTCAATGGTTACAGGTTTCCAACATTTTTCAAATTATCTTCTGTTGTGTTCAACAGAAGAAAAAAATCAAACAGGTTTGAAAGCTGAGTAAATGATGACAATTGTTTTTTGTTTTGGGTTAATTATTTCTTTAAGTTTTTTAAGTGATTTAATAGAAAGAAATAATTTCTTCCAATGATTTTCAGACAGTATTACTGGAACAATGAGAAAGATGCATCTGTTTGTTGCATTAAATGACAACATAATCACAAACAAATCAAAAAGTCATTATTTAGTGAGCTGATTGAGTAAAGTGGCTTCATTCAAAATATCTGAATACAAAAAAGATCAGAAAACTGAACTTCGTAAAAGTAATAAAAGTGCCAAATAAAGCTAGTTGAGTTGAAGAAAAAAAAGTGGATATGCCTCAAAAAAACTAAATCACCTTGATGTTTAATGAAAAAGTTTTGCTTCTAGTTCAATGCGGAGTAAGTAAATAAAGGGAAAAAAATGTTAATTTGAGCTAACTATCCCTTAAAATGAAATGAAAGGGAAAGAGCCTATTCAAGACAGTCTGATTGGAACAAAGACATGTTGCCAAATCCAGTGTCCTTTCCCTCATAACAGCTCTTGCACTGTAGCACAAGCACACATTGCCGGTCCAGAAAAGCCTCATTGTGCTCCTTTGCTGGGCTGGTGGGTTAATGTAATGTGAAATATGAAGCGAGACTGCAAGGGCCGTGGCTAGATTTTATAAACACTAATCAGAGCAGAGATGTTTTCTCCAAGGATGTGTGTTCCATAGGCCAGCACACATTAACACCGCTTAAAAACATGCACAGCCCATTTCGGCTTCATGGCAGTGGGGAGAAGGAGACGTGTCTTGCTTGTTTATGAGTTACAAACTCAACAGAAAAAAGCTGTGAATAGTAGGATGACAACTAGTGATGTGCAAAGAGAGGAGAAAAAAAAAAAAAAAAAAAAAAAAAAAAAATTCACATTATACTTTTAGATATTGGAAGTGCTGGGCTGAATTAATAACCCATTGTTTTTTTACAGTTTGCTGGTTGAATTTTTGAGGAATTGTAATTTTTATGTTACTGGAAATTTTGAATAGTAGTTTAAAGGAAGTACATAAAGGAAATTACCTTTTGGTTCCTGTCTGAAGTAAATTTTTCTCGTTTTATTTTGTTTCATTTAAAATAAAAAGATAATCACTAAAAGTGATCATCATTTTTCTTTATATATACACATATACACGCGCAGTGCATCCGGAAAGTATTCATAGCTCTTTACTTTTTCCACATTTTTTTTATGTTACAGCCTTATTCCAAAAATGGATTAAATTCATTTATTTCCTCAAAATCTACACACAATACCGCATAATGACAATGTGAAAAAAGATTTTTTGAAATTGTTGCAAATTTATTAAAAATAAAAAACCTGAAAAATCACATGTACATAAGTATTTACAGCCTTTGCTCAATACTTTGTTGATGCACCTTTGGTAGCAATTACAGCCTCAAGTCTTTTTGAATATGATGGCACAAGCTTGGCATACCTCTTAAGCTCTATCAGGTTGCATGGGAAGCGACAGGATACAGCCATTTTCAGATCTCTCCAGAGATGTTCAATAGGATTAAAGTCTGGGCTCTGGCTGGGCCACTCAAGAACATTCACAGAGTTGTTGTGAAGCCACTCCATTGATATTTTGTTGGTGTGCTTTGGGTCACTGTCTTGTTGGAAGTTGAACCGTCACCCCAGTCTGAGGTCAAGAGCACTCTGAAGCAGGTTTTCATTCAGGATGTCTCTGTACATTGCTCCATTCATCTTTCCCTCTATCCTGGCCAGTCTTCCAGATCCTGCTGCTGAAAAACATCCCCACAGCATGATGCTGCCACCACCATGCTTCACTGTAGGGATGGTATAAGCCTGGTGATGAGCGGTGCCTGGTTTTCTCCAAAAGCAACCCCTGGCATTCACTCCAAAGAGTTCAATTTTAGTCTCATCAGATCAGAGAATTTACTTTCTTATGGTCTGAGAGTCCTTCAGATGCCTTTTGGTAAATTCCAATACTAAGGAGTGGCTTCTGTCTGGCCACTCTACCATACAGGCCTGATAGGTGGATTGCTGCACAGATGGTTGTCCTTCTGTAAGGTCTCCTCTCTCTCTATTTTTCTCTAACCTTCCCCAGACTTGTGCCTTGAGACAATCCGGTTTTGGAGGTCTACAGACTATTCCTTTGTCTTCATGCTTGGTTTGTGCTTTGGCATGCACAGTCAACCCTGGGACCTTATATAGACAGGTGTATGCCTTTTCAAATCATGTCAAATCAACTGAATTTACCACACGTGAACTCCAATTAAGCTGCTGAAACATCTCAGGAATGATCAGTGGAAACAGAATGTACCTGACCACAGTTTAGAGCTTCACGGAAAAAGCTTTGAATACTTATGTACATGTGATTTTTCAGCTTTTTTGTATTTTTAATAAATTTGCAACAATTAAAACAATTAACATAAAAAAATGTGGAAAACTTGAAGCGCTATAAATACTTTCCAGATGCATTGTACATATGCATATTATTGAACTGAGTGGTCTGACTAAAATTGTATTTCACAGTATGAGAAAGTTTATTTTATATGAACAATGTCTTTCACTATACAGTTTTTTAGATATAGTTACTCCCGAAAAAAGGGCTTTATATAATAAATAAGCTTGAATATTTAAGAAAAGAAAAGGACTTGATCTTATTAGATTATTTTGTTTGTTATTCTTTCTATATTTCTATTTATAAGAGTTAAAACTCTTATAAATAGAAATATAGAAAAAAAAATATGACTTAAGATGAACAACAAATTCCACTGTATTTCACAGTTTTATGTGGACTGAGCTTATTAATATTATAAACATTTCGCAAGTAACATCTTTTCACAGCTATAAAATATATGCAAAGTAACAGGAAAACAAAACTTAAATATGAAAATATAAATATGTAAACACTAAGGAATTATAAAACAGTTTTTTCTTCAAAAATACAAAATATAAACTATTACAATTATTGTATAAATACTGACACTAAGTGATCGTTTCTTGTTGAAAATATAAAGCAATTGGCAACACTGCCAATCTTCCATTGAGCCTCAGCCTCATGCATGTTGTATGTGAGTTGACCACGCCCACTTATTTACATTTCGTGATATACGCAGAATAAAAAATGATTTTACAGTACACATTTCATTTCCGCGGTAAGGATATACACTGCCATTCCGCCCAGCCCTAGCTATAATGCTATCTATGTGCGAGTAAAATAATAATACTTTGCATTAATTGTCATGCTATATTTAAATGTACTTCAAAATAGATTAGACAACACTCATGCACATATTGAAATTACACAAAAATGTTTATGAACGTTTTAGAGACCCTGGTTATCATTCACGGTCACCGTATAGTAAAAATCATTACTGAATCTACAATCTCCTTTTGTGATCTACAAAAGAAAGTCATTCATTCACATTTACAACAACAAGTGGTTGAGCAACAGATAACAGATTATTCATATTTGACACAATTATCCCAATAATCGTTTTTAAAACTGTCCTTAAAGTCTCTTTGAAATGCCTCGAGGCATCTACACACAAGCATTTTCTTCAACGAACACAATGTTGACCAAAGGAATTTACATCAAATGACAACACAGCGCGGGCTGCGGCGTATTTGAATGTAAATCTCAGAGTCTGCTCAGAATTCCTCCCCTACTGTTCGCCAGGCAGAATCTATTTAAATATAACACTCGTCAGCAATTGTGTGGGCTTTTGTTTAAAGCTTAAGTCTCCCAGACGATCACTTGAATGCACTTGTCCACTCAAATAGGACACACTCTGATATCGCTCTGCATGTGTTCAGCTGACAAATCAAGACTTTATTAGTTAGCCTGAAACGTCTATGAAAGCAGCAATGACACGATAGCCGGAGCGCTTAGTGGAGATACAATGGATCCAAAAAAGCGTCAGTTTTCTCTTTTAACTACAAAGCAGGAAGGATGGCGATTGGCAAAGAAAACTTTATGTGGGAGTGCTCATCCATCTGCCCGCACAGATGGGGAGAACTAGCGAGCGAAAGACCAACATGAGCCAACCACACATCTACAAACAGTAGGTCAGAGCAAATATCCACATAACAGATCCACTGATTCCTGCTACAACAGAAGGCCTGTGTGCGATGTATATCTATTTTCCAACAAACTACCTCTTTTCAATCTTTATCTATTGACAAAGGGACAGGAAAGGCCGCTGCATGGAATATCAATGATTCTGACTTTTATTGCGCTCCTCAAATCACTGTCATCTGATTGGCCTATCGCTTCAGGGGCGGACGAAGGGGGGGCGTTGGGGGGTGTTTGCTAAGAACAGGAAATGCATGGCGGCGGATGGGTGTTTGGGAGCTCTGAGGGAAATCAATGATATTTGTTTAATTATTGGATGAGCTTAATCAGTTCCACTGCTGTAATTACTAGCGCTGCCTAGAAGTCATTATAAAATCATTTGTTTCATGCCATCTCGGGGCTCAAATAATGAATACAAGCAATTTTGCTGTGGAATGTTTGGAAATTAAAGAAGAAAAATATTTAGTTTCTCTCTCTCACTCTCTCGACGAGCATTAGTTTGCATGGCTGCTGTAGTCTGTGTCCTTTAGCAATATAGATTTGACACTTTGTCAATGATTGCTTGTGACAGCAGCCATTGACCATGTCTCTTCCAGAACGCCGACGAAGTGTCGGAATACTAGCGATAATTGAAACTGATGTTGAATCAGAAAGATTAATACTGCATGTTGGTTCACATCTGTATCTCGGAGGGTGTGCGTTTACATAGCTGCAAATAAAATGGGATCAGTAGTCAGCACATTTTCATTCCCAACATTAAGCAGAGGAAATATGCGAGCGGATAACATATTAAGTTAATGATACAATTCTAACTAATTGAAGGCAGATGGAATCGTCACTGGAGCAAATAATTGTTTTACTCTTTAATAACATCACTTAACAAGATCTGCTGCAAAGCTAATAGGCTGATGGGAATGTGACCTCACGCATAGTTGGAAAAAAAATAGTGTGTAAACTGTTTATCTATACTTTTGGCAGTTTGTGCAAGTCGTGCTTAGACTGTTTATCTGTAGGGCGATAGTAACAAACAGGCCATTTTTAAATGCGAAAACATTCCATTTTTCTGTTTCTTTTTATTGAATGTGTTTGCCTCGGATCAAATCAAAGTGTCAACTTTTAATCACAGTGTAGAAAACACATCGACCATGTTTTTTTTTAAAGAAGCAACTTTCAGCTGCTTATTTCTGTCTGGACAGAAATAAACATGTTAAGATCGACCAACCATTTTGAACACTAAAGCTAAGATTACAGGAGCTTTTTAAATTGTAACCTATTATGAAATCTGGTTGCTTGCTTTTCTTCTGGTAAATCTCAAACAAGCACACACCACACGGATCAAAAAATCAGTTAGAGTTGTTATACATTTTCTAAAACATCTGTAAATGCATTACATTGCCAGCAAATAAACATGGAAACCAACTGATGTCCTTATATTTCTTCAGATTGTCAGGAGGGGGGAAAATCAAGAATAAATCAGCGTAAAACGTGTGTAGTATGAGCCCAGTTTAACTTGCCGCTGGTTTTCTTAAAAGTTGTTATTGTTGTTGTTGTCACCATTAATTTAAGACATAAATAAGGTCTGTGGACGTTTTATAAAACACAACTAGACATACATTCCTAAGTATTATTTTTTATTAGATAAACATAATTGCTTCAAGAATTTGCAATTTCAGCATAGGTGTGTATTAATTCATGTTGTGGAGCTTTACAACAGATCTCAATTACTCATACATTAAAAAAACCCATTATAAAAACCTTGAGGGAACCAGTGGGAAATTAGTCCTTCAGGTTTTGATGTCACAGCCGCAGGACTCTATTTGTGTTTGTCACTCAGTATTGATGAACACTACTGTCCGATGACTGCCTGCGGTCTTCTCATTTCTTATCATCTTTTCATGTGCTTCTCCTTTAGACACACACATTACAGATCAACACACTTGACCATTCCTGACAGAACCAAAGAAATACCTGGCTCGTATTTACGCATTTGTAAATCATTTCTGATTTATTCATTTCTTCCATTTCCTCCAGAGCTTTACAGGGTAATCAAATCGCCCTGTTAGCTGGCCCTGATCGAATGTGAGCTGATAAGTCAAATGTTCTTTGTCACTGAGTACTATATAACAGCGTTTTTTAGCCCTCTATCGATTGCTGATTTTCTTTGGCTCAGCAAAGCTTTTTCATTATGCCAGTAGTTGGACATTTATCTAAAATTGTCAGGCAACCTGTCAGGTATACCTGATATAAGGCCAATAAGAACACATACACGAAAACTGAAACTGCTGACTTGTTGCATTTCCACTATTAAAGGTGCTGTAAGCATTTTTTATTTATTTATTATATTATATTTTTATGTATTTGTTTTCTGAACACCAAGCATAAAATGTCCCAACTACCTGACAGATATCACTGAAGTCACCTGTTTCTCTGACAGCTTCTGTGAATAGCAAAAACAAAAAATGCACAGCACACTGTTTTAGCCAATCAGACCTGCTCGACAAGTAAATCATTTGTGTTTTCCAGCTATGATGATATATTTTAAAAGTAAAACATGTTCTAATTTTCAGAAATAAATAAACAAATAAATAAATGAATAAAACCTTTTTTTACTACTAGTATTTGGTGTTAAGTTGTTTTGGCATTAAATTATATAAACATTTAAAATGAATGAATAAATAAATAAATAAATATATTTTTTTCTTTTACCACTAGCACTTGGTGTTTAGTTATATTGCCATTAAATTATATATACACATATTTAAAAATAATAATAATTAAGTATTAAGTGATTAAATAACATTTTTACAACTAGTACTTGGTATTAAGTTATATTGGCATTTTACTAACTTATATATAATTAGCTGATGGAAGCACAAAAAGATGCTACATTTTGTGCAGATTTCTTTTCTTGCCCCTCCTGACTCCAGAGTCAAATGTCGCCCATGCATAGCAGCATCACTGATTTTGTCTGTAATGTCTAAAACAGTCTGTTCAAGGATTAGGTCTCTCTAAACCCCTTCTTGCTGAGAGTCTACTCTGTTCTGATTGGTCTTAAAGTGTGACTTGGAAACAAACGACCATTGTCCTGTGTCATATCAACTGTATCACTTGTATATAAGAACAGCAACAATGAATTTGATGTTAGCATCAGCCCAAATTCACAACAAGTTCAAAACAAACCAATCTCTTTCAGGCCTCAGCTACAACTAGTGTTTCAGGTTGCCATGGACTGTCAGTAGAAACCATAGACTGCCATTGTGCAAACTTGTCACAAATTTAGTTCAGAATCGATTTTGTCTTTTGGGAACTGCAGACTTACAAAAAAACATTAAAAGCATGTAATATTCAAAAAAGCATAATAGGGGAATTTTAAAACATGTTTGAATGTAATTAGAACATTGCAGTTTTGTTTGAGCATTGCTAGTGGTGTAGAAATGAACCACTGCTTCTTTAAATAATGTTGATGAATCTGTTTTTATTTAGAGGATTTCTTGAACACTCCGAAGCAGTTCAATCCGATTAACTCACTAATCAGATTAGCCAAATAAACATTAATCCCATTAATTTAGAGCATCACGCTGCAGTTCAGTCATTGCCTGATATGCTGAAACGACCATGAAGCCAAAAGCCCACTTTCAAATCAAAGCGAGAGCTCGCCGGCCCCCCCTGCTGACGGCACTGGAGGTCTAGGAACAGACTTCAGGATTAGAGGAGGTAAAAAACCAGGTGCACAAGCAGCAGGCAAGTCATTTTCTTCCTCCATCACTTGCTCTCAATGTATCCCTGTATTATTTAAAGCTAGCAAGGCTTTCAGAAGGTGAACACCTAAAAGAGCTCTGAACCAGCAAAGCATTTATCAAACAGATTGAACCTATGACAGAACAGACCACGGCTTCATGTTTGAGGGGGTGAAAGTGAAATGCTTTTTTTTGGGGTTTTTTGTATGGTATAATTTTCTTCAGCAACATCTGCTGCCTAATGTGTCCTTGCTTATGCTGAACAGTGAGGGTTGGTAATTAAATTGAGAACAATAATGCTCAAAATTGTCATTTCAACAGCAGGAGTGCATTAAAATCACACAAACTGCAAAAAAAAAAAATTCAACAATAATAGCGTTAAGGCAAACGGATCCATCAGCTAAGCTGTATTTAAGTCAATGACAAAAAGAATAGTCACTTGAAAGCCATTTAATGGCAGTTGAACAGAGAGGGCATAGAGTGCAGCCGCCTCAGCCTGCTTTCATTTTGGACAATGATCCTCGGGTGGTCCAATATATGATGCCAGAGTTCTTTTTAAACGTTCACGTTTTTCCACAGTGCATGCAATTGAAGCCCTGGTTTAATTACCATTTAGCAGTCTAATAGCAAGAGTAGACGAGTAGAACTTTTGCAACACGCTCACTGCTGGGCATTGAGCAGAGGCAAAGCCCCCGGACTGAAATATTATGTAAATTATTAATTTCCTCATAGACTAACACAGTTGTGCTATTTGGTTACCCACAGGCGAACCGCTACATGTTAATTAATCTCACAGAGAAAGAAAAGTATCAGAAAATCTAATTATATAATGCATTAAATTAATGCAAGTCGCTGTGGCTCAGATGCATTTAGATATAATTAAAAGGTGACTCTTTTTAAAAGCATAAAACTATTTTTATTATAAAATTGGTTGATTATAATAAAGACTTTCACCACTATTTATGTTAGCTTTTGAAAAATAATTGTATTTATATTTTTTGTAGTATTTGACAGCATAATGACATGCTTGCTAAGTTTTCACTATATTGGAAATATATTGATTGTTAGGTATGTTCTAAAACTGAGACGAATGTTGTCTTTCTGCTTAGTGAATTTTGCTTTTCCTTTTTATATATTTTGAAGTATTTTAGAGCAAAATCGTATGCTGTGTTAAGTTTTAACTATAAATTATAGGTATATTGTTAACTTCATATATACAATCGGTATGCTGTTGCAATTTTATTTTCACATGCCAATAAAGCAAACCGGTTAATAAATGTATTCATTCCCTTGTAGAATTCCCTCACTGCTAGAAAAGTCTAGCAATCTGTAAAATAAATAAATAAATAATTGAAGAAATAAATATATGTTTACAAAACTCACATGTAAACAAACATACTTCAACTCTATTTTACAGTACAGCTGGCTATATTCAGTGTAAATTATATAGTATACGCTATTTTTAAATAGCATTTTACAGCAAAATTACATGCATGTATATGACTTCAGACTAATAATAAACACAAAAATCCATGATTTGCTTCAAATGGGATGCTTTCAATTTTGCATGTGAAGGTCTTGCACTTATGATTCGTTTATAGGGCTGCACAATATAGATATTGCAATGAATGCAATGCTTAGTCTGGATTATAGTTAACCAAGAGCTAATTAATTCAGATACAGATAATTACTGTATTTATATATGAAACTTAAACAATTTATGCAACAACAACAAAAATGTTTCTTCTTACTTAGAATTTTTGTCTTGTTTCTAGTGCAAATATCTACATTTCAAAGCGAAAACAAGATTATTTTACTTACCCCACTAGCAGATCATTTTGCTCGTTTTAAGGAAAAGCTCTTAATTCTTCCTTTGAAAACAAAGTTGAAAACAAAACAGCATTTTTTACTTGATCTAAGAATTGTTCGATTTTTGGACTAGAAACGAGACAAAGGAAAGTAAGAAAAGCATGTTTTGCATTGTGATTATTCAATATCTGTACCTGAATACTCTTAGACTCCCCAGAAAACCATTAAATAGTGCTATTCAAACTGTATTTATATCACAATATACATATCACGATATCAGATTTTTCCAATATCATGCAGTGCTAATTGTCTGTGCAACACAAATGAAAATTATTCCAAAAAATCCTTAACACGGTGCACTGTTTTTTGATCTTTTATTGTGTGAAAGTGCCATTTTAAAATTTCATATTTGTATTACGCACAATTTTTAGTACTACTGTTCTGGCAAATGAGTGTGCTGCTTGCTGTTTTAGCCAAACCGCACATTTTCAAATGTATATTTGTTGGTCCACATCATTGATTTACATTTCCATAAATTTGAGAGCGAGCATTCTGATGGCTGCATGTTTAATAGATAGGCCTGTGCGCTAGCAGGAGTGGTGTGTGTTATCTGCATTCTCAGACTCGGGGAACGCTTTGAAATCATGCCTAAGACTAATGAAAGAGGAGCAGGAGGAAGGAAGAAATGAGCAGCGGAGAGGTGTGATCTACCTACGGAGAGATTACCATGTACCCCTGGGCTCTCATCTTACACTGTGCGGGGAGGCGTTCGCTATCGTTCTTTCGCATGGCAGTGCGGTGAAGAAAAGGTCTAGTAGCTGAGGTGTTAAGATTTATACTCCAGTTATAAATCTGCAGAAAGTGTCCCCCACGCCAGATTTTTAATATCGTGCCGATACCACACTCTCTGCCTGTGGACAATATGTTCAACTGACTTTGACAAATCAAACACTTAAGAAATACGACAATATCCTTCACAGTGGAGCTCTGCGGGGAGGAGGAATGGATGCACAACAGCGAGCGCAGGAATATTTCTCTGAAAAAAAAAAAAGGTGCCACAGGATGTAGTGGAAGAAATAAACAGCCAGTTTATCCACAGGATGGATGGTGACATCATTATCTGCCCGTAACAGCATCCTCCAACTACTTAGATGGAAAGTTTTCCACATGCACAAAATAATTGCTCACTCTGGGGTATGGCGAGACTGACATGCAGGGAACATCTATGCAAAAAAGGCACAGAGCAATCGGGCTGTTTTTGATCGATTCCTCAACAAACTGCATTTAGATTTGAAGGAAACTGCTATGACAGTTTATGTCAAACTTACAAGTAATTGAGCGGATCCCCCAAAAAATGGTTAACAAAAACTGTGTACCTAGTTTTGCATTTATACTTCTTAATAGCATATGTACACAATACAAATTACAACACAAACATCTATTAATAATTAATTAGATGACCATAATATAATCTATCCAGATTTTATAGCCTTAACAAAAAATACAAGTGAAATACAGCTTTTTTTGTACATAACTGTTCATTTTATTTTTCTATTATTTTAGTTTTTGTAAAATAAAGATTGGCGACGCGGTGGCGCAGTGGGTAGCACAATCGCCTCACAGCAAGAAGGTTGCTGGTTTGAGCCCCGGCTGAGTCAGTTGGCATTTCTGTGTGGAGTTTGCATGTTCTCCCCGTGCTGGCGTGGGTTTCCTCTGGGTGCTCCGGTTTCCCCCACAAGTCCAAAGACATGCGGTATAGGTGAATTGAGTAAGCTAAATTGTCCATAGTGTATATGTGTGAATGAGTGTGTATGGATGTTTCCCAGTGATGGGTTGCGGCTGGAAGGGCATCCGCTGCGTAAAACATATGCTGTATAAATTGGCGATTCATTCTGCTGTGGCGACCCCAGATTAATAAAGGGACTAAGCCGAAAAGAAAATGAATGAATGAATGAATGAAAATAAAAATTATTATGCATTTTAATCACTCATTTGTCATTCAATTTAACGATACATACCAAAAAAATTAATTTAAAAACGTTGTCAGGTTTAGTTTGAAAGAGAATATTAAATAAAAAATTAAAACATTTAATCTTAATCCTATTATACTAAACATCAAACTACTGAGTTTTGCCCATTTTAAAGATTTTTGGTAAAATATGACAAAATATTAATTAGTGACATCTATCTTCCTTTACATATTCTAACAAGTAAAGGTCAGTGTAGATACTTAAAAAAATAATATGTTATGCTGAATGACTACAGAAAACTATTTATATTTATATTTATGCAAATATAAATCCCTACATACAAACTTATATACACTAAATTATTATATTAAGTTATCTGTCTTCGCAAATTAACTCTATATACTGTACTATATATATCATATACTGTAAGTATTATAGTCCATAATCTAAATTTACTTAAATGTTTTAGATAAATATATTTGTTACACTAACTGCTTATGTAACATTTAAGCACTTAGTGTAATATTTCACAAATATAGTAATACAACACAAAAATATAGTATACATTTAAATAAATAAATGTAAACAAACCATTTTTTATAAGTTTGTACAAATACTTCTATACCAAAAATACTTCTATGCAATTGTGAATTCATAATCCTCAACATTCGCATCCAAAATTTCTAACTGTATATAGTTTAAATGACAAATATTATTGCAAGTAAAGTTCTGCCATCATAACGTCCATTAAAACAACACATGGAACCAACTTCTTCAAAACCATCAAGGAAATATCCCTCCCTGTACATACTTGCACTTATGAATGAATCAAAAACAGCGTCCATACACACTGTGACACCACTTTCAACTGCAAACTGAAGAACTGTTGTAACGGAATCCACTCAATGCATATTCAAACAAATGCAAATGATGCAATCAAAGAAGAAACCGCTCGTCCCCCTGATGTGACTTCAGTAACCCGACATTCAACCTGAAGCTCACAATGATCATAATTTGATTGACGATGAAGCCTCAAAAGCCCAATCAGCCCCCACAGCCGCTACGGGAAAGAAAGCACAAGCTACTCAACTTACCTAGTTTTGGAAAGCAGCGCTGTAATTGCCTCAGACCTTCACCTTATCTGCTCCTCCGTGGTCCTTGAGCAGCTCTCTCCCGCTCACAATGTTTCTGGCAGAGGTCTATTGATTGGTCAAGCTGTGTTTTTTGTAGTCTATTGTTGCCACCGGTTCGACTGGAGCTCCTCTCTGGCTGCCTGTCGCGGCTGCAATGAGGAGGCTGAGCAACGTGTGCACCTTGCTCTCGCTCGAACTCAGTCTCTCTCTCTCTATCCGTCTCTCTCTCTCTGGCAGCGACACCCCTCGCTTTCGTTCTCTTTCCTTCTCCGAGCCTCCCTATGCCTCTCTACCCCCTGTCTTGTTCTCTCTTTCTCTCTCTCTCTCTCCCACTGTATTGATCTTCCAGCGCT
>CAIGQW010042275.1:774747-825111 GCA_903798125.1 Danio choprae
AATTGATGTTTGTAATTCTCTTTGTGTTTATTTACTTTAAAACTCCCATATATATATATATATAGCCTCGGCTGGGTGCTAATGTCTGAGTGTTTTTTTTTGCACTTAAAGCCATCAAATTCATTTTACACACTGAAAAAAACACATAATTACAATTATGTTTTAATTGATGTTTGTAATTCTCTTTGTGTTTATTTACTTTAAAACTCCCCTAGTAATTTCAATATGTTACTTGCTGTTTCTAGTTATTTCTAAGTGAAATGGTTTTAAACCAGTTTTATTTTTTCTTATTTTGCCAAATATCTTTCCAGAAAAAGGAAAGCGTGCACCAAGTTTACTTAAGACATGTTAGGTTGCATGTGACAGTATTGTCTCTATGTGATTAATTAATTAAATTAATCAATTAATGAATTAATTGTTACATGATAAACTAAACTTAAACCCATCTAGTGGCTTTGGTGCTTTTGGTTCTGGCAAATCCAATAGAGAGTGATGATTTTTATCTGGCCAATCAGTGATCTGCAGTTTTTACACATCACATTTTCGTATCAGTGCAGCTCTCTTGAAACTTCAACCAATGAGGCACTAAAAAAGTAGCAGGTACAAGGTACCGTACACAGACGAAACCCCCCTTTTGAAAGCCATACAGTGTCATATTATGCAGTGAAAAACCATTAGTCAATGACTGTGAGTTGCTTTCACAGAAATAATAATTATGCTTTTGTATTTTTTTGTCCTGGAAAGCATTAATTTGAAATCATGAGACAGCATTAGTTATCATTACTATAATTATGACCCTGAATCATCAGTCAATGAATCATACACTGAATAATGAATAATTATTCAGCCCTGGACATGAAGTACTGTTCAAGATGAGGGTGTGCCAAGTTTGATCTGCAAAAACGAGCACTGAATTTCTAACTTTCACAATAAGCTAAACATCAAAGTCCTCTTCAGTTCATCTGTTGTGCTTCAGATGCATTTCTTTTTTTCTTTTTGCTGATGTCAAATGTTTTTCCATTTGCTTCGTCTATTCATTAATGCAACAACGAATAAAAGAAGGGGGCATTATATGTCCTCAAAACCACCTTTTGATGTATTATTGAGAGTTTCCTGATTACATGGCACTATTTGTGCCTGCCTTATATAAAGACATGATTAGTTGGTTTTGTCATTTACCTTATTCGTGCTTTTCATGTTATGAATGGGTAGGCCTATAACTATCCTTCTGAATACCCAAGTCAGGAAATTGCGGTGATTACAAACATAAAACCTGTAATTTCAAGCACCTAAACTGAAATTTGTGGGATGGAATGAAAGAATAATCAGCATCCTTCTATGGGTTAGCTGACCATTTGCAGGTACAAGCTAAGGGCAAGTTTGTACAAGCTAGACATCAAAATCACCAAGGTGACTTTTGGGTTGAAAATTTGGTTAAATTAAACTGCTAAAAAGTTATTATGCCTCTGATTTTTTGCTGACTGCAATGTTTTCACTTCAGCATTCATAAAAATTTCAGCTTGACCATTCTTTTGCTACTTTTGATATGACCTTTATGGTTATGAAACACAATCAAATCACTACAAAACACTTTAACAAAATGTATAATTTAAATAATGCTTTGGCTTTTATTTAAGTGGAAAAAAAACATGGGGTCTAATTTTGTATTGGAACCCATAAAATTTCATTTTACACTGTGAAAAACCCCCCACATAATTACAATTTAGTTTTAATTAAAATTATTGAAGTTTGTGAAATAGTTTTGTGAATTAGTCAGCAATTAGAAAATACTGTTTGTGTTTATCTGCTTTAAACCTCCCCTGGTAAATTCAATGTTACTTGCTGTTTCTTGGTAATTATTTTTCTAGTGATTTTTAAGTGAAATGGTTTTAAACCAATTTTCGTAGTTTTTTTTTGTTTAGTTTTTTTGACAAAATAACAAAAAAAAAAGGAAAGCATGCACCAAGTCCACTGAAGTCATGTTAGGTTGCATGTGACAGTATTGGCTGAGTGTGACTGATTACTTGTTACATGATAAACCTACACAATAAACTTATAACAAAACACTTATAACAGTCAAGTTTAAGAAACTTTCTTTTCAAACTTATGGGTCAATAAGAGGTTTATAGTCCAAAAACATCTTGTCAAGCATATTGGACTAAAGCATAAAAATGGAGAAAACAAAAACATTTGATGACCTTAAAACACTCTTTTTAAGCATCACAGTGCAGCCCAAAATACTGATTAATCATTTTATTTTATTTATTTATTTTATTTATTTATTTATAAATTCAGCTTAGGCATCCCAGGAATAATCTACATTTAGAGTCATTCAGACAGAAAACAGATATTTTAAGTTGTAATAATATATTTTTTTAAATATTGTTTTTATATCATATTTGATCAATGTAATGCAGCCTTGACAGATTTTTTTTCAAAAACATCAAAATTCTTCCAACCCTAAACTACGAATAGTATGTTAGAAGATAAATCTTCATACAGTTTAGAGTACCTACAATTTATTTTATAAGAAGATTGCCTAGTTATACTACATAGTCGTTACTAGTTCCACCTTCTTTATTGCATCATGCACACCATTACAGCAAGCAAGCGATTAGTCGAGATTTATAATGAGTCTCACTCGCTTCTTATTTACAATTAGAATGAGGGAGTCTTAAATTGCTTAAAGTGATCTAACTAACTAACTTACTAACTAAACCAATCCAGGGTCCAGATATAATACAGCACAAAAACAATGGCAAATACTGTATGGAACTTGACTGAATGTTTAAAAAATAAACTATAAAACGCAGATCAGAACACACACCTGCTACCTATTTAAGGATAGTGACCATAGTTTTGCCAGAGATGATATGCTTTCAATCTGATCTAGAAACAAGACGAAAGCATTATTTATTCATTCAGTCTCCTCTTTTTTTTTTTGCTTAGCTAAAAGCAGTGTTGCCCTGAAGCTTAGTCTACATGCCATTTGTTCAATTTACAGCAGCTTAGGTGCTTGCACAGTCACCATAGAGATATATCATGTATCATAGCAATTCTGTGGCAGCCATCTTTGATCTACCACTCCAAATTGCCATTGTGCAGTGGCCCAATCTTCTCATTCTAATTCTCTTCACTTCTCAAAGAAAAGGCTGTGTTTAGTCAAGCACTTACAGAATGTATTGCATACCATATAAAGTGAAACAAAAAAAAAAAGTTTAGGTAGAACATCACTTGCATTCCTGTGTACTCCCATTTAATATAATCATAATTAGCATTTTTTTTTATTGACAGAATATTAATAGCCTGAGAGAACAGCAGATGTTCAGATCCTAGAAATAAACTGCTACCATCTGCAATGCTGTAAAATAAATGTAAGAGTTTTTCTTTAGGATAAGGATCCCTTGGGCATCTCCAAGCGTGTCAAGGGTTAGCAAGAGCACTGTGCAAACGCAATTAATCATGCATAAGCATTAAGGACCCAATCACTCCCACACACGTAACAAGCAGTTAAGCTCTTCACTCTGCCAAGATTCTAGAAAATTGGGAAATGTTTTTTAGCCTCTTCATTGTGTGACTTAATATGAGTTTAAGTTAAAAGAGACAAATAGCCACAAAGCTACAAGAGGACAAATGTCACTGTGACTATGATTTTTATTTTTTGTCTGGTAAAGTAAACCAGTAATCTTAATATAACACTCCACTTTTAAAAAAAAATAGGCTCATTTTACAACTTTGATAGTTAAACAATTGAGTTTTACAATTTTTTTATCCATTTATTTAGCTGATCTCCGGGTCTGATAGGAGGCCTTTTAACTTAGCTTAGCATAGATCATTGAATCGTATTAGACCACAAGCATCTTACTTCAAAATTATCAAAGAGTTCTGTAGTTACATTGTGTAACAACAATGACAGCAAAATGAAGAGTTCATATTTTCTAGGCCGATATGGTAGGGAACTATACTCTCATTCCAATGTAATAGTCAAGGAAGTGTGCTGCCATATCATGGCTACAGCAGGCAAAGATATTACACAGAACAACTGGCATATGCTCCCTGTGCAAGCAGGTGGTCATGTTGGAAGTAACCTAGC
Organism: Danio choprae; assembly: GCA_903798125.1. Lineage (NCBI taxonomy): Eukaryota > Metazoa > Chordata > Actinopteri > Cypriniformes > Danionidae > Danio > Danio choprae. The sequence continues at coordinate 778,841 of CAIGQW010042275.1, forward strand.
TGGGGACTATTTTCAGGCTCTGCACAATATAATTGTGCCTGCTGCATTCAAGATAAAGCAGCAAAGTTCCTTTATTATTACACTGGGATAAGCGTATAGTTTCTAGCCATATCCATTAGTCATAGTATACGATGTAACAACAGAGTAGTCAAGCTTTAAAAACTTGTTTTTGAGTGAGATCCTAATAGTCTCAGTAATCCGATTCAGTGATCTATCCTAAACTACATGTAAAAGTGCTTCTGCCAGACCTGGAGATCAGATGAATGCATTCTAAAATGGATAAACTCAACTGTTTAACTCTAGGGGAGTTGTAAAATGAGCCTATTTTCAACAAAAAAGTGTGTGTTTCTTTGATGGTTTTCATAAACAAGTGCCTTTAAAAACCAACCTTGAGTCTTGTTTTGTAATCTGTGTACTAGCAACTTGTCATTTGCAGAGTGGAAAAGCAAAGCTTTCCATATTCACCACATGGTGAATAGATTTATAATCACACACAAACAAATACGCATTTTAGTGATATGAAATAACATTTTTGTGAAGGTTCTGAAAACTCACCCCACTACTTGTTATGTGGATACCACCGAAATAACCATCCACTCCAACAGGTAAAGGCCAAGTGTTTATTGTACAGTACAGTAATTGTTAAGCCTAGGTTTAATTGAAAAAGTGTTCTCTTCCAAATCATTCATAGCTGTTTACAGTACCACACAAAAATGGCTGAGCTCTCATAGAGAGAGAGAGAGAGAGAAAAAAAAGATATTCTGCAATAACTTTAACAAATATTGACCTCTGTTCATTTCATATTTCCACAAATCTGCAATAAATATAAAGACTGCATGGGCCACATTTATGTGTTTGGCCAGTTTTCATTATAGCTCGTGTTCAAGGGTCATCACCTAGGTTTTCATTTGTTTCAAAATCGGAAAATATAGTAAGATATTTGTTCAAATTATATTTATTGATTTATATCTAAAGTCTGAGTAAACATCTGTACTTAATTTATATAAATGGGCTTCATTTAATAAACGTATGCATCTGCTGATTTTACCTAAGTGTGGATTATGGATGTATTTGGAAAACCTACTAGCCAATAGCTTACAAGTACTGCGACTGTGACAGAATGAGCAGCTGTTCCTAATGCATGAAATACGCAATAAAAATTCTAAACATTGTTGTGGGTGTTTCACAAAGGCATTTACGAATGTATCCTACTGTCTTCAGAAATGTTCAGATGATACTTTCGTATTTAGATTATCTGCATAATGTTAAATACAACGGCAGCTGCTTGTTTCCAGCACTAGAACTAGAAGATGCAGTTATTCCTGCTGTTCTATAAGTGCCACCTGCTGGCATGGAGGGAATTTTCTTTTTCTTTTTTTCATTCAGTCTCTCTACAGTTTGATTTTGTGCATGTCACATGCAGCAAAATATCCCCAAGCTAAATTCAGATTATTACATTTTTGTGTTTTGAAAGAATGGTCTAATTTAAATCACTAATTGCACAATATATCTAGCACCTTTGTTTGGATCTTGATTCAACAGCAGTGGTTGCCTGTAATTTTAAATCATTGCAGATAATTCAGTCTGTAATAAAACAAATAAACATTTTTGTTCACATTTGTTTATATCAATTTGTTTTCCTGGTTTCTAGTTAAAAAAAGAACCTACAATCTCACCTTAATTAAGTATCAAATTCACCAATCAATGCATTTAGGGATGTAGACAATATGAGCATCGAAATGGAGTGATTTCAATTGCTTTGCATGTGTACCATGGTTGTTGGTGTCAGACAAGCTCTTATATTTCAGAAACTGCTAATTTATTGGGATTTTCACACAGAAGACATAACTTTAAACACATATCATATTTACAAACTATAAGGAAAACATTGAATATAATATGTAATATAATATATAGTTATGTGGGTAAATATTTCTCATTGTTACCAGAGGTCAGAGGAATATGGAAAGACTTACTGAAGGTGACGAAAGGCAATGGTTACTCAGTCAAAAAAATAAAATACTTGTTACATCAAAGGTATGCACAACTGGTTTAAACTTGAAACAGTTGTGCTACAGCAACCGAAGAAGAGCACAATGATGCCAAAACTGTTAGCTACAGGCTACAATTAACTTGAACTCACCACAATTAGACAACAAAAAGGCTGCACAGTCTGATGAGTCTCAGTTATACAGCAACATTCAAATAGTATGAGCTGGATTTTGCATAAACAACATGACACCATGTATTTGTTGCTAACCTTATATTATTGGTTTAGGCTGGTTGTGTAATGATGTTCGGCACACTTGGGTGCCCTTAGTACCAACTGACCATCATTTAAATGCCATTTAAATTGCCCATCTTGTGATGCTACAAGGATAATGCATCACACCATTCATTCATTCATTTTCTTTTCGGCTTAGTCCCTTTATTAATCTGGGGTCGCCACAGCGGAATGAACCGCCAACTTATCCAGCATATGTTTTACGCAGCGGATGCCCTTCCAGCTGCAACCCATCTCTGGGAAACATCCATACACACCCATTCACACTCATACACTACGGACAATTTAGCTTACCCAATTCACCTGTACCGCATGTCTTTGGACTGTGGGGGGAAACCGGAGCACCCAGAGGAAACCCACGCCAACACGGGGAGAACATGCAAACTCCACACAGAAATGCCAACTGACCCAGCCGAGGCTCGAACCAGCGACCTTCTTGCTGTGAGGCGAACGTGCTACCCACTGCGCCACCGTGAGGCCCCTATGCATCACACCACAAAGCACAAATCAGCTCAAACTTCTAGAATATGTAAAGGAGTTCAGTACCCACCTGGCTCCACAGTCACTAGATCTCAGTCCAAAAGATTCATATCATGGATAATAAATCATCAATCATTGATGATACATTTGCAGCAGACTTGTTAAAACTATGCTGCAAAGAATTAAAGCAAAAATTAGGTCTATTCAAGTAATAAAAAAGTTCTAAAAGGTGTTCAAAAAGGTGCTCGATACAATCCCCATGAAACCCACACCACAATAAAACAGCTCTAAGTTTTATCTCATGTTTGCTTTTGTTTTCACTATATGGGATTAGTTTATTTATTTTCAAATGGGAATTCATTTAACTTAATTTCCGAACACATAATACACACAACAACTAACCCTTTAATAAAACATTGACAGATTCACATGAATCGGTTAGAATAAAAATGAAGCATGCAAGATACAAAGTGGCTGCAGGTACATTCTGGGCTGCAATGAAGGAATTTATAGCAAAGCAGTACTATTATATTACTGCTTTGCTATAAATTCCTTCATTCACAGCCAAGAGATGTTAAGAGAAAAACTCTTCAATAAAATTGATTTGAATAATGACACCAATTTTATGCAACCCTGAAAGAGCCTCAAAAAACTAGCATGCATTAAATCAGTAATCACTGGACATTAAAGAGGAGGAAAAATGCTGTATAATGTTGTCGAAACGTATACACAAGAGTGCAAAAAAAAAGGAAAACCTTTCTCTACCTACAAACTGTTGGCACAAAAGCCTCTGTAATTTCTCCTGTGTGTCCACTTCTTTCCTTCAACAATGTTCCTTTTTAGTGTGAACACTTATTTCTAAGCAACCTACAGTCATTGAGAGCACTGCATTCATTGGTAGCAGGTGTGAATGGTGGCTGTCCTTGCTGAAGTCCTTGTGTGGCCTTGCTTAAGAGACAGTAGGACCTGAGTAGGCACCGTTCACCAGTTAGTCTCCAGTCCTCCATTGTAACTTAAATCAGCTTGGACAAGTAAGTAATAAAAATAAGGGGATTTTTTTCCCACTTCCAACTGAACAACTTAGAAAGAAATGTGAAGGAAGCAACTATATTATTTGCAGGTATGTTGCCATAGGTAATTTTCCAACAAACCTTGGTTGCGATTCTTCACATGACAGCCAAGGGAAGATATTTAGGTGAAAAACTGTTTATTAATTGTTTCAATGGAATGGCATGGAAATAAACTTTACATGTACAACTTTCTTTTGTCATTGACATCCCTACTATTGTAACTTCTGGAATTTAGTGACCCGAAATGCAAATGAACTTTTGCATTAGTCGCCGCTCACTGGTCATTCATGCGTTTGTGTGGACTGGTAGAGGGATATTTGTTATGTGCAAACTATACAGCTGCCTAGATTAAAATTATTATTATTGTACACTTGTTTAAAATTCCTGCACTCATATTAAAAAAGTCACTGTGTTAGTGACTCTGAATCGAAATGAACATTGTTTCATTATATGGCCGCTCCACACTTCATAAACATCCTGATATTTCAAAAAGTCTTCAAAACGAAGAAAACTCTCCAGACATCAGTATCCTACAAAAGATTAATGGTGGTAGTAATATGTTTCAAGGCCCAATACACACTTTTGAAAGGAAGGCCCTACTGCACACATTTGTATAGTACAGATGACTTCCAATATTGGGATTCTCTTTAACATTTCTTCTTAAAAACCAATTGTTTGCATTATAATTTACAGGTACTGTAGGAGTCTTGAACATTTTTCCATCTGCCATTGACTAGGCAGCATGGTTCAAAATGGTTCAAATAATATCTGAACATTCATTCATTCATTCATTCATTTTCATTTCGGCTTAGTCCCTTTATTAATCTGGGGTCGCCACAGCGGAATGAACCGCCAACTTATCCAGCATATGTTTTACTCAGCGGATGCCCTTTCAGCTGCAACCCATCACTGGGAAACATCCATACACACTCATTCACACACATACACTATGGACAATTTAGCTTTCCCAATTCACCTGTACCGCATGTCTTTGGAATTGTGGGGAAAACCGGAGCACCCGGAGGAAACCCACGCAAACACGGGGAGAACATGCAAACTCCAAACATAAATGCCAACTGACCCAGCCGGGGCTCGAACCAGCGACCTTCTTGCTGTGAGACGATTGTGCTACCCACTGTGCCACCGTGCTGCCCAATATCTGAACATTACACAATAAATGACTGAGAAGGAAGACATAGTACCGACTTTCAAATTACTCTAGCTCAAACACAACAGATCATGCAAAAACAAACTCGTGACAAATGAAAGCAATGTGTTCTAAAATCATCTTAAAATATCAAACATGCTTTTTATCTTCAGTATGAATAGAATTATAGGCCCTGTTCACAGCTGGTATTAAGATGCGTTTTCATCGATCTGATCACAAGTGGACAAAGGAGATGCATTACCGTTCACACCTCTCATTTAAAGGTCTCTTTTGTACACTTTCAACCACTTCTCTGACAAGCGAGTTATTGGGTTGGTTTGATCTTTCAATCCTAATACTGCAAAAACTAGCAACATTTTCATACGCAACAAAACAAAAAACATTTTTTTTAATAATTAAGTAAATTAAACACGCTTTATGAATAGGCCACATCATGCACTGACTATTGAAATGATATTCTCTTTTCCTGATCAAGCCTACAAACATTTATGTTTAACAAACATTTTAGAACATCGAAAGAAATTAAATTAGGTGTCTTTGATTAAAATCATTATGAAAGAATCTTGAATTGACCATGCAAAAAGACCAATCTTCCAACACATTAACATCATTTAATTGCATTTCTGAATGTTGCTTTGCATCGAAGAAATATATTAAAAACACATCAAAGGCATGAAATAAACCATTCACAGAGCTGTATCTTATGAAAAGCATCATTGTGTATGACAGCCTTTACCTAAAAACAAAGAATTTATAGCACCACTGAGCCACGGTGTTTATTCATTTTTCATTGGGAGAAAAAAAAGAAAAAAAGTTTTTAAAAAAAAAAAAAAAATAAAAAAAAAAAAAAAAAAAACACTTTCAAAATCAATGAGATACTCAGCTTCAAAAACAATCCAGTTAGCTTAAAAATCCTGCAGGCTCACACAGCAAATAAAATAAAACACATCAAGATGCGCTTAAGTAAAACATTTTAACCTTTAAGCTTGCAATCCCGTCAAACTAGATACCAAATCTAATCTGCGGATCCTGCGGCAATTCTTGGGAAAACACATGATCTCAACAGCCCCGTTTCGGAGAGGAGTTTTAAATTAGCCAATGTCATGCTGACTGAAGGTACAGGCAGACCATGATCAATACACTTTTCTCATTGTTTCACATGCGGTCCTGCCAATGCCAATAATCCAATTACAGGCTGCAGTCACAGATACACTTTGACAAAGGAAAATAGCCAGAGAGAAACTGAGTGGGAGAGAGTGTCACAGTAACTTAACTCGCATGTGGGCTTTGACGGAGTCCGATTAATTAACATCTCAGTTTCATCACAGGTCTGTTAATGTAGAATCAATAAGTCCTTCCGAACTTAAACTCAAAATGTCTTTAAAGATTCAACAATGGCTGAATGAACATTTCTTTAAAGGAAACATGCAAAATGCCTATGCAGCGCCTTTAATGTCCAAGGGAAATCTGGGTCTTGACAGGGCAGGGATTCTAATCCATTGTAAGTCAACAGAGTTGATAGAAATCTGTGATTCAGTGTTTTCTGGGAGAGTGCTGAATAGAAGCTAACAATCATCTACTCCAATCACGTGGAAGTAACCAGTGCAAAGATGCTATTATAGTCAGTAAAGACAAGAGTATAAGGGCACTAATGAAATATCAGTTACTCACTCTGTCCATTGTAAGCTGAGACTGATCTCTCTTGAGGACGTCTGTAATAAACGAAGAACGCAATCAATTAGCATTTCCATTAGCTGTGACGGTAAATGTAGACAGATATTTAAAGTCAGCTTAACATTTTCGAAAAATCTAAATCATATATAAGAACATTAGCAAAAAAATAACTTAATATACAACTAATTTTAAATGGAAATCAAAAGAGATGGGTGTTTTTAACAGGACCACATTAACAAGCTGTACATAACGAGGAATTTCTCATTACTGATAATGACTAATAAAAAAAGTGATTACTGTCATCTAATGATTAGCAAAATCACTAATATGAGGAATTATGGAATTTAAAAGATAGGAATTTGCCCATATACCTTCAAAAATGGAAGCTGCTGATTATATTAGCCATCATAAAATAAACAAGAGTTCCTGTTTTGACTTCCTATGATGGATTATGGAAATGAAAATATGATACAATCAAAAATAATACGAGACAACAGGAACAAGCCAGCCTCTCAGACTAATTATTTGGAGAGAGAGGACCATATAAGTACATAAATTTTGTGAAAAAGTGTTTGCTAGGGCTGGGCGATAAAAAAAAAAGGTATTGGTATTTATTGACCGAACACCATTGTCAACGATAAAAAAAAAAGAAGTTTGGTATAAAGTTTCGGTAGTTTTATTAAAATGTGGTTGCTGAGTACGCGCCTTGGAAGCAATGGTAATAAGCTTAAGGTGTACGTTTGTCATTTCCAATAGAGGCGCGCGATTTGCGGTGCAAATAGGCAACGACGTGCATATGGTGTGCAAGCAGCACGGATGTGACGCACACACCTAGTTAAAAAACATCTGAACTTTCCAGAATGCTGCGAGCACACCGTGATTCATGTACTGTAAATAAAACTAACACAGAAACACAGAGGACTCAAACACTGCAGTGCATGTTCATTTTCTCCATAATTTTGTATCTGAACTTGAGCTGCAGCAATGGTCCGTTTGTCCTCCTCTAAAAAAACGGTTGATAGTCGCCTAGTTACAGAAAGACGCCAGGGGAGCACGAGCGCATTGAAATTGTGAAGGAAACCACGCACTTGCGCTTTTCACGTGCGAGTTTTGGGTTGCGTCATCGCCACTTCAGGTCAGAATAACAACACACGAAAATAAGTGCCATATAGCAGCAGTAAGGAGATTGTAAATAAAAAAGGATGTCACAAGAGAGGCTTTTTGGTTTCTTTTCTTGTGCATCCCAGCTACTAGAACACCATCTGAAAGATATTTTAGCATAGGGGGGTAATGTAGTCATCCAACTTCACAATTTGTGATGTTTCAATATGTATTTGAATAATGGTGGTTAGTTCCTTTACTTGAAAGCTCAGATTTGATTATCATAATTTGTGTTGTTTACAGAGTTTGAGGTTTACCGTATCATTATTATTATCATCACCATAAAGTTTGCTTTGATTGTTCAGCATTTACACTTTACTATTGCACACACTTTGTAACATTTTATCAAGTTTAAGAGTCTCTTTAACACTTACATTTATTTTATTATAAAGAGATGAGATATTTTTGTTTAATTATTTTTGCTTTTGACTATTAAAACTATTTGTATTAATAATGTTGGTATATAAAAAAAGTGGTCAAAAAAACTGAAATATACCTAAATGGATTGTTAAAAAATATTCAATAATTTTCAATACCGAATGATATGAGACATGATATCGTGATTTTTATTTTATTTTTTGCTGTATCGCCCAGCCCTAGTGTTTGCAGTGTTTGCCTCCTTACAGGTTTTTTTTTTTTTTTGGATGTTATCGAAAATACTTTGTTTTCACTTTGATTGCAGTTGTTGCTTCTAAGGGTGGCCCATCCAGTTATTAGGTTTAGGGAGAAACACTTTTTCACACAGTGCTTTGTAGTTTTGTATTTTGTTTTCCCTTAATAATATATACCTTCAGACAAACATAAAAAAAAAAAAAATGAAATCAGTAAGGGGGCTTTTTCACTTCACTGTATTTAGACATCCATATATGCATAGGTTGTCCTCGAGATGTGGGAAAATGTTCTAGAAGCAGTTTGGAATAACAGATGGATGGATTAACTGTAACATCCTATAATATTGTTGTGATATTGTCTAATATTGACAACATAACATAATTTATATTATGTTTATATTTTATATTTATCATGTTTACAGATATGATATTTACACCATGTACAACCACTGCTGGTTAATGCATTAATGCACAAATCCATTTTTTTCACAGAGAATAAATATTCCTTAACCATTCCTTTTGAAGTTATATTCTGATGTACACTCGTTCCCCATTCTGTTTGCAGTGCCCTTCAGACTGATCATATATGCTTCATATGATTTAAAATCTCATGAGAGCTGAACAGCTTCACAGCCCACTTCGCAGGGAACTATCGGACAGTTGGCGCATACACACATAGAATGTGTTATAAAGTACAGGTGTGCAGTCACACTCCAGGAAGTCTACTTTCCTGCAGATTTCAGTTCCAACCCTCCTCTGCACACCTGCCTGTAATTTTCAAGTCCGCTCAACAGGCTTTGATTAGCTGCTTCAGGTGTATTTGATTAGAGATGGAATTAAACTCTGCAGGACGGTCAATCTCCAGCCGCAGGATTTGGTTTGTCTAATACACATTAAAGCACTACCTTTAGCACAATGTTCTTTAAAGAACGTGCAAACAGAGTCTTTATTAATTAACATAAAGATGATTGTAATGCAGATCAGATGCTATAATCTCAAAGTCTCTCAATTTCTTTTGATATAAAAAAACTACGGCTAGATGCTTAGGGACTACCAATTTTCTCTCACCCAAACCTTTGACATATTCTTCTGCCTTAAATGTCACTAGTATATATACACTATATGTCTAGTAAAATAATGAATTTCTAGCACAGGCTGTTACGTGTCTTTTATGTGCATCTGCAAGCAAGTGCATCATGTTTACAAGGCAAGCTGATTGGCTTCTCTACTGATTGTGTAGCCAGTGAGATTGCTTGCTCAGCACTTAAATAATCTAGTCCAGCTTTCACTTTACTTAAGAAAATATGAATTTGAACTTTGCTTTCAGTCCTGGGGTCCGTTCTTTGTACGTGGATTACTCATTTACTGGATTTGATTACTGATGATTTGACACTATCCTGCGGTTTGTTCTTCGTAGCTCACCTAAATGATCTAAGATGATTTGGCAGATCCTCGATCTTTTAATCTTGATAACTGATCTCTGGCTAATTTGGTTCTTCAAACAAGTTCGCGAATCAGATTAAAATGTCTGGATGAATTGATCTGAGATCGCTGCGTGTGTTGTGAAGGACTGATCTATCAATCCACAAAATCATGATCAGCAATGCAACGATTGGCTGACAGCACAGCAGTTAACAGCATCATCTAATTAATATCCAATTATCCATGTCAGCAAAATTCATAAAATTCGTAATAAACGGTTTGTTAAATATAACATAGAATAACTTTCCACCTTTGTTGTGGGCTGCAGGCTCTACACTTTGTGTCGAGAGTATTTAGCAATTTATTTATTTCACATTTAGAGCGGATTTTCTTTATTATAGTAGCATATTTAAGTTTCTTAATCGGCGTAAGGAACAACTGGCTGTTTAAATTAATTTTGCATCAAAAAAAGCATTTTGACATCGGTAAAAGTTTCTGCAACTTCAGCGAAGCATCAAATCATCGTCATATTGGCTGTCAAAACATGCATGTTGACTGCATAAATTATTATTCCTTTAAGAAAAAGTAGAAAATTGTGCATGTCTATTATTATACACAAATTGTACTAAAGCTGGTTGGTACCTTAAAATAGTATGCGTTTGAATCAAAAAAATCCATATTAATAAATATTCTCTTTGAACCCCTTGGGGAGAACCACCCCGGGACTGTTTTTGTGCTTTCATTTTGGAGTGCAGATTGCATAAGTTTTATACTACTATAAAAAAATATCAGCATTTGGTACATATATTACCTTTGCTTAAAAAGACCCGATCTAATCCTGTTTACATGGAATAAACCTGCTCCCGAGCAGGTTTGAGCTACCAGACCTGTTGCTAAGACAACAACTCTTGGATGAGTTTTGAAGAACGAAACGATCCTGGATCATGTCAAATTATTAATAACCAAATCCAGCTAATTGAGTAATCCACATACGAAGAACGGACCCCAGGGTTCTGTTCTTCGTACCACACTTAAATGATAAGATGATTTGACAGATCCTGGATCTTTTAATTTTGATAACTGATCTCTGGCTAATTTGGTTCTTCAAACAATTTCACGAATCAGATTAAAATGTCTGGATGAACTGATCTGAGATCGCTGCATATGTTGTGAAGGACTGATCCATCAATCCCCAAAATCGTGATCAGCAATTCAATGATTGGTCGACCGAAAAGCAGCGTAATGTTAACATCTGATTAATATTCGATTATCCATGTGAGCAAAATTACATAAAAAAAGCAAACTGTTATGCAAGCTACACACAAAAATAAAGGTACAAAAGTGTCATGGGGTGGTCCTCCTCAATGGGCTCAAAAAAACATTTGTTAGTAAGATAGGCTAATTTTAAGATAACAATATGGACTTTTTAGATACAAATGTGTACTTTTTAAAAGGTACCGACCCAGCTTTAGTACAATTTCCGAGAGTGTATGATAATAAACATGGCCAATATTCTCAGGGTTTTTTTTTTTAAGGAATAATAATTTATGGGGCAGCTAATATGCCGGTAACACCTTTCCAATATCAAAATGGTTTTTTTTTTAATGCAAAATTAATTTAAACAGTCAGTTATGCCGTAAGCCACAGGTTTAAGAAACTTAAATACTATCCTAAAGAAAATCCACTCTAAAAGTAAAACTAAATAAATACTCTTGACACATAAAAGTGTAAAGCCTGCAGCCCACAACAAATGCGGAAAGTTATTGCGTTAGCCAATCGTTAAATTGCTGATGATGATTTCAAGAATCGATAGATCAGTCCTTCACAACACACGCAATGATCTCAGATCAGTTAATCCAGACATTGTAATCTGATTCGCAAACTTGTTTGAATAACCAAATTAGCCAGAGATCAGTTATCACGATTAAAAGATCCAGGATCTGCCAAATCTTCTTACATCACTTAAGCGAGGTATGAAGAACGGACCCCTTCAAATTGCACAAAATAAACAGTGAGAAAAAAGTCTTATGTGTGGAAGTATTTCATATTAATAGCAACAACTGTAAATCTGCCTTGTAAACATGTTAAATCGATTACTTAGCTACCAAATAGCTCAGCTTCCCATACCCATCTTTTCCTTATAATCTAACATTCCGGCAGCAGTACTATATGCCTACAAATTGACGCTACTGCTTGATTATAAACAACACTTTCCAATAAAATCAGCAAGCATAAGAGATAATAGAACAAAACTCCGGTTGACAGACAGAAAGGCAGGAAACAGGATCGGCTAGTGTGCACATTCTAAATGAAAGCGAGCATGTAAACACCACATCTTAAACACACCACCAAATGTTAGTGACCCTACACTAGATGTGGTGCATGGCAGTAAACCTACAACCTTTTCTGTTTCCGATGATCTCCAAGCACTAATGACATGGAAGACAAATAGATTTGCAAAGGTCAAAGGTTTTGAAATTTGAAAACACTTTTATTTTATAAATATGGTTTCAAGTTGTTAATGGATATCACTAAGAGTATTGAATATTGAAAAGGATAAATTTAACCATATATAGGCAAAAAAAATTAAGAACAAAAATAGAAATAAGCACTTAATTTAAAATTGATGATAAAAATAATTACAAAATCCGTATTTTAGATTGATTTCTAAAGAATAAAGTAACATTGAATTCTGGAGCAATGGCTACTGAACGTCTGCCATTACAGAAATAGATTAGTTTCAAAATCTTAAAGTTGTTTTTTTTAATTATTGGATTATTATTTCACAATACTGTTTTTACTGTTTATAATTTATCATACTACATTGTGGACATATTGTAAATTATGAAAAATGGGTACATTGGTGTGTTTAGTTATTTCCTTACATTGCATCACATAATCTTCTAAAATCAATACTAACATGAATATTTATAGTTACAGGGTCTCATTGTGGCAACAGAAACACTGTAAAGTTGCTAAAACTCAACGCTGCTTACAACAACCTAAAAGTTTTTGACCAGCAGGTAGGTTTTTCTTCATCCCATTACACATTTTCCAAGTATGATTATAGACCATTTCTTCAGCTTTGCCCCTCACCCCACTGTAGTCAACATCATTCCTGGAAAAAAAATAAAACTTGCTGAGTAAGAGACTTCTGCACAAAGAAGCGATCAGGTAAATGAGCTACAGACTGGCAGCGTGGGTGTCACTTCTCAACAGACGGAACATTTGATTGAGAGGCTGCAATTATTCAGACAGAAAAGCAACACGCACAGCCCAGGTAATATTATGTGCTGTTCCACAAAACCACTCCTATGGCTGTACAAAAGCTTCATCAAGTTGATGAAATCACACTGTTGTTATACATTTTGCTATGTGTTGTCTTTCAGAGACTATTTGTGAATGATACATGGCTCTTACGTCACCTAATGCCATTCAAACTTCAAAGCTCATTTTCTGTCCTGCACCAAATTACTGAGAACACTGCAGTTTTATGCAGTAACACCCACTTAAAGAAAATACAACAGAAAAAGGGCTGGACTTCAGGTAATAACACATGCTTTATGCGGAGTCTATATGGACCTGTACTCTATGGATAGTCACTGGCTCTTTGTTCTTTATTCTAGGTATAGTTCGCATAAAACATATACTAGAAATTTAACAGAACACAAAGTATACAATTAACTTGTGACGGTTATGTTCAGAAAATTGCTCTGCTGTTCTTGTTGCAGTCAATCTCTCTAACCTACAGCTCAGAATCACTACTTATTGTCCGCTATAATTAACCACAAATAGGCATGCAAAAATATCTTCTGCCAAGTGCAAATGGTTTGTAAATGTAGAAAACATCAGTGCAGTCATGTTGTTCATAATCCTTTAAGACTTTTCAAAAAACACAAATGAAGATATTATTAATCAATCTGGGGTGCATTTCCAAAAACCATCGTTAGCCAACTAAGGTTGCAAGTTCTGCCGTTACAAACATAGTTTGTTGATTTGGTGCCTAGGCTATGTATTAAGAAATGTATATGTACTGTATATGTGCTGTATATGACAAATGTATAATTTACTGTATATGATACACACACACACACATATACACATATATATCTATATATACACATATATATCTATATATACTGTAACGAATATGGCCGATCAGACACATAATTATTTTGCTTTTATTCAACAAATGCGTCAGCATCAGCTTCTCCCATCTAGAAAGACTGGATGGTCAGTTGTAATCCGATTCCAAGGTATTTACGACCCAAAGGAATGTGCTCAAAACTGGACACACAGAGACCTGGTCAAAACTTCTATACGCTCATTGCTTAAATTGTTCTTAATGTAAACTTGTATTCTCTCTTTATGTGTAATCAGGCGTTTTGCAACAAGTCTCTTGCTCATGTATTAATATTATGGTTGTAATACTTCTTTAATCAATGTTTAACTCTAAACAAGATCCTAGATAGTTCATGTTTGAAGTCCCTGCAAAGCTAATTTGGTGTACTGAATGATTGTTTACATTTCATGTTAATATGTGTGCAACATATTAGCATTTTAAGAAACTTAAACATTTTTGCATCAGTTTACTACTAGAATGCTATGCAAATCACCAGGTCCTGAAACAAAGACTATAAAACGTGCCTCGGGGGAGTTAAACTTCTCATTGGTCAACTCGGCTCTAGAGGGTGGGTACAAAACCATCCTTATAAAAGCTTGTGCCAAAAGCCACCGCCCAGAGCCCAAGAAGAAGAAGAAGAAAAGAAGAAAAGAAGAAGAAAAGCCCAGAGGAAGAGAAAAGAGGGAGGAGAAAAGGCCCAGAAGGGTGAACCACCGAGAGGACCGCCGGGAGACCCCGGAGACCCAGACCAAGAAAATGGGTTAATCGCAAGCTCAGACATTATCATCTCCGATACCTTTCTTTCTTTCTTCCCGTCGAGAGTCTGCTTAAGTTTAGTACGCCGCCAAACCGTAAGCCCACACGATCAGTCCGTTTTGCCGCCTCAAAGCTTGAAACGACAGACTCCACCCCACTCCAAGCCTCGCGAGGACTAAAGAACTGAACACCAGCTAACCACGTGCTCAACAGAGGGAGTTCTTCACATCACAAAAGGAACGCAAGTAACACTTCCAGACTACCACTGAACTGGTGTAAACTAAATGTAACCCTAAAGAGACCATAGAAGGGTTAAATTGATTATCTTTGGGTTCGCTTGGTTTGGTCTTGCAAAATCCGAGGTTTTTCCATCATTACACTCTCTCAAACTCTTATTTTTCTTTCTTTACTCTTCTCTACACTTGTATGAATGTGTGTTTGTGTTAGGTGTTAGTTTCTGTTAGATTAGTCAATAAAGTCTTATTTTGTATAAAGAAAGGTGCCTGTGTACGTTTATAAATCTAATGTCTTAAACTTCGATCTTGCTACCCTGCTTAAACATAAATGGGTTTTTATTTTTATTTTTGATAGCAATAGCCGTAATTGAAGTCAACTGTCCATTTAAGCAATACCTGGACGATTCGTTGGTTCAGATTTGAAGAGTCGATTCTTTTGAAGCCTCGTTCAAATTAATCTTCAATTCCCATTGAGCTAATTCGCTACAATACATATATATCTATATATATATCTATAAAAGTTGAAGTTGTAACTCCACCCCGTCACTATGGACATTCTACTTTATAACTAATGTGGTTCAAATGGTGGATCTGCAACAGAGCAGTTTTGGGAAACACTTGTCACTTCATCGTTCTTGATAGATTTCTGTCCTTCCACTAAAATTTCCAGCCGATTTTATTTTTGAATTTAAGTTTTTTCGTGTGTTTTTTACATTTGCCACTAATATTTTTACAAAATACAAAAGTCCTTCATTTTTGCCAACATTTGACAGAATATAATTTTTTGTAACTGAAAATTCACATATTACAGTAGGCCTATTTATATTATCAAGCTTCATTTACACAGAGCAAGTAAGACAGTCTAATAAACTACATATTTTAATCAACTCCAAAGAAACCTATTTGAAAAGAAAAAATAAATCAGTTACTTAAAATAAACACCTCATCTAGCCTTCATTATTAACAACTTGACAAAATATTAGACTTTACATTTGTCACTTCAGCAGTACATGCATGCTGCCACAAATCATGTGAATAACAAGTTAATTACAAATGAAACACTCTTACATAAAGCAAGTTTAAATGGACAGAATGTATCATTATTACAGTACTATTGTACTTTTTTATTATAGTCAGAAAAAATAAAATGATACATACACAAAAGGAGGAAAAACACATTTTCATTCACAAAGCTGATTTGACTATATGTTAAGTGCTCTGTGCATTAGGTTATCACCAAAGCATTAAAATGATCCCTGCTCTCCCCTATTTTGAGGCTAACCATTGTTCACTGATGCCAGTTAATTCATTTTAGTATTTCCTTGCTGCAATCTACTAAAAGCATTTTTTCTTATTGAGTTACTGTATAAACCATGACTCAACAATACGTCTGTTTGCTGAACAAAGAAATAATAGACATAATAACAGAATGCACTTTTCACCTAAATTATAAATAAATACACTTTTTGTATCTCCACTGTTGCTTGCCATTTTCAGAAAAAAAAAAAAAAAAAACTAAACCCTTTATGAGATGTAGCCTCTTCCCTCATGCCGTCTGCTCTGTATGTTCATAATATTCTTTTGACAATGTGTTTATCTTCTGGTACAAACATGAAAACAAATATTAAAGACATTTTATAGTGGAATTTAAGCATTTAATTTATTTCATAATGATATGAACAATGGACACTATGGGCCAGATTTACTAACAGTTTGTGTCATGGCAAATACTGTCTGTACTTAATAAAGGTGTAATGAAAGAGTGTGGACAATTATTGTTTATTATTTACATGTTTTCCTTTAAAAAATGCTAATATATATGGAAAGGTAATATTTAAAAGAATGCTATAAGCTAATTTCAGGCTATATTTTTAGTGCAGTAGATTTACCATACAGTACCTCTTTTACATTGGCTTGGTTAGTACGTCACATCTTTGCCCTGTGCTCAGTGACATCTTTGCTCTCATATGGTCATTATGGAAATAAGGGTTCTGCATCTGAGTTTTGTAACTGGTGGATTGGGATTTTTAAAGGACCAGTCTCATGCTAATCTGTACTACACCTTGCTCTATGAATGAAATGTGCCTTAAATGAATCAGAACTGAATCAAGAAGTTTATATTGACACCCAAAAGAGTAACAGTAAATGGGTTAAGCCCTACCATGCCCATAGTGCAAATGAATAATTTTATTTCCTTTGATCAATCAGTAACAGTATATTGTAAGTACTTTGTATTCACTGTAAAACAATTGGTGGTTAAATAAACATAACTGTTTGCAACTTGATGCCTAGTAATTGCAGTCATTTACATTAGTAGGACTTGATGCTTTGTGATGCAATATTAAGCACACGGAAAAAAAACTTGACGCCCTTAGGATCAATGATATTAAAGACTGGGTTGTCAGAAGACTTTTGAAGTCAGTTTGTTCTTGCTAACATGCCCAAAGGCTCAGTTGAACATTCTTCAAGCGTTCCCTAGTGTCAGTACACAAACCTGACAGCAACTTTCTGTTGGCCTCTGGGCTATATGGGGAAAAGACCAGTTCTTTGTTTTGATTAAGACCTTCATAACAGAATTCCCCATAGAAAGGAGTTTGTTTTGCCGTTCTGTTCTTGGCAAGAGTGTTGTGTACCTCTTTGTAGATGCTATGTTTTGAAGTCATATCATTTGACTGCTGTGCTGGGGGAAAGGACTTGTTGTGCAGTAGCTTCTAGTTGCTCAACATTAATAACGTTAATGGCCTTCCACAATTAAAGATAATAATTACAAGCTTATCCGGTTGACATACAGATTTCAAAATCTGTATTTGCATGTTACATAAAACAAGAGTTTAAATGTGAATTCATGGATAAGAAGCAAGTCAGCATAAAATTGCAGGGTTCAGTATTTGCCCTAAAGAGCCAAACATTGTCCATTACAGTAAAATATCAAAACAAGATAAAAATCAACAGTATGAATAATCATGAAATGGCACATTTCTTAGAGAAACAATCAAACACATCAAATTTCACCATATAATTTGACAACACACACTGCATTTAAAGTTGCTAACAATGAAAGTGCTCTGGGCTACTGGGAGTTAAATGTGAGAAAGGATTTATACTTTTGCTGTGTTCATGTTTTGTTTACTTCGCTTACGCCATTGCAACAAGGTTAAAAACATGACTGAAAATAGTGAAATTAATAAATTATGGCTTTCTGTCGATGCAAAAGCTCAAGATTGCCCTTTTTTTTATAAATTCCATTCACTGCAAACTATCAACACCAAATTGCTTACTACACTGGAGGTCTTTGAAGAGAGAGTTTTTACTGTTGTCAGATTATAAAAGGTGTCATCTAAATGTGTTTACATATTAAAGTTCAATCAATTAAAGCAACTGCATCAAATTGCAGACTGTTTTGAATAACCTACAAGTGTCACTATACAGAGGGTATTATAGACAATTTCTGCCACTACACAATATACTCCACAAATGCTTTGCTAATGTTCCCATTAATACTTGTGTGCTGTTGAGGATGTTTTCATCCACTCTGGGGTGATTTTGAGTCTTAATTTGGCCACAACTTTCTCTGTTTCAGCTAATGAAATAATGTTTGGTGACAAATCTTATTTTTACATATTTTGGGAAAAAAAATTAAACAATACACTCTGGGCAAATTTACTCAACACAGGCTCATTTTGAAAACGTACCTCTGGATACATTTCTGGAGACCGCGAAATACATCCCAGGTGGTATGTTTTTTTTGCAGTTTATGTTGTCTTAAATCCACGAGAGATTTTACCACGTTACTCACCCTGTTATTTACTTGTTTATTTATTTTTTGGATTCTTTTTTTGTCTTACCTTTCGTTTAAAAAATTAAATGCAGCCATACGTACCTCTAGCCAAATAATTCGCAGTCTCCAGAAATGTATACAGAGGTACATTTTCAGAATGAGCCTGTGTTCAAATTACTACACTTTTATTATGTTTGTGGCTGTTTTTGCCCCATTGATTTCCATTATATTGAGATTTTTTGATTTTGCAATTTTAGCCAAGACACCACATAATCATGCATTCTTGATTGTTGGTGGTTTCCCTGTTGGGAAGAGGTAACATTTGTCATTTTTACAGTTGATCATCAGTTGTAGTGCAAAAAAGCTTAGTTTCTGCCTTATTTATGGAGTGTGTGCGTGTGTATATCTGACCTTTGCACATTTATCTTGATATGTCTGAGAAAATCAAAATAAGCAGCTCAGCTCTCAGAACATAGTAAACAAATGTATGCGCACACACACTATAACCTGCTGTTTTAATCTATAGAACTCCATTTAAAAGCCAGAAAGTTTTTTGCTGCTAGCTGATGATCAACAGTTAAAATTACACATTTTACATTTCCCCAACAGGGAAAACCACCAACAATCAAGAATGCATTATTATATACTTTCATGGCTTTGCAATTAAAAAATTGCATTATAATGGAAGTCTATGGGGCAAAAACAGCCACAAACATAATGAAAGGGTAGTCAATTTGAACAGTACACAAGGGTTAAATTAATTTGGCTGTACCAAAAAACTAAATAATGCACTTAGTCCTAATTCACTTGCCATTCATATTAAAGACTACACATAAAGATATACAAATAAAAATGGGGGTTTAAGATTAAAATTGAGACAAAACTTATTGAATATTCAAAACAATGCTGTGTGCCTGCTTGAATGCACTCGTGTAGATCATGATACATATGATCATGGATCAACCCCATTCCTACTAACAAATACTGTGTTAGATGCCAGTCACAAGATGCCGGTGTGAGTACAAGACTTGGTCCACTAACTGAATCAGCCCCAAACCAGTCAGAACAAGCCTAAAGCTTGCAATTGAAATTCATTCTGGTATAAAATGGTCTTTTCAGCAGGGATGCCAATGGGCAGAAATTACCACCTGCTGTTAAAATACTCACCATGTCTTGTCCGACCGCTGGCTGAACCAATTAAACTGTCTCAAATTTCACTTTACCCAAAATCATTTTTATCCGTATATTATAATAATCCCACCAGAAAGCAGGACATAAATGAGCCCTTTTGAATAGAATGGCACCCCTGATTAATGTTCCATGCCAGTCGCCATAGTCCAGCTGGCTCTGTTGCAGAAAAGCTCACTTAAACTCCCCATGATGCCCGGCAGCATTAAGTTCATTATCTCTTCAGCCCTTTATAACTGGCACGGTCCCAGCAGACATCTGAGAAGCTTCCTCTTGCCTCTCTGCATGCTCACTAAATAGCCATCCATGTTATAGTCACGTTGACTAGATGCCCCAAAAGAGGTGGATCGATACTAGGCACCTTTGTCCCACTAAATGTCCTTCGATCAATACAAACCGTTTCATTACAAATGTTTCTGGGCTTGAAGAGATCCGCGGCTCAGGGGAAGTGGTTACGGCATAATGTGTTGCGGCTCTATTGGATTATTCTCAATGTCACTCAGCATCATTCTACTGTGTTATAGAAATTTATATCTTGCATAATTGAGTCTTGCAGGCGTTTGTGGTACACTTAAAGATACATGAATAGAGACTGAAAGACATTTATTTTATATTGAATATTGTTATATTTTGTAGTAAAATGTCAATTCTAAGATACAAGGTTGCATTCTCGGATGACAGTCTGATAACAAACAAATGCTGTGAAAAAGTACATCCTGATTTGTTCTTCTCTAACATATGTGGACATTATTTCTGAATAAAGGTGATACAATTTAACCACATATAATTAAATAAAAATTATTTATAATAATTATTTATTCTTAATAATAAGAATCATTACGATTCTGCATCAATAAATTATAAAATAATCAATTTGTTTAAAAAGTAATTAAATTTAACTAATGTATTAAATTAATTAAAATGAATGCATATTAATGGACTATTTTACTGTACATAAACACCATTTTCCTACATTAAACGTTTTTAAAAATGTATTTATATTCATCTCTTATATTAAAGATAAACCAAAGCATCTTTGTCCCAAAGAGCACAAGTTACAAAATATATTTTTGCCAATTTTATTAACAAAATTCACTAACTGACAAGTGCTCTAAAGCACTCCAGCATTAGGTTTATATAAATTTCAATAGCTCATTGTAGTCCCTACCAGCCATTTGTTGTAGGCCTTAAAAAGTAAATTAAAAGCGAAATTACACACTAATTAAAGTTACAAAGGTGAAATAATAATCCATTACCCTTTTAAAAACAATTCCATACTTCCGAATTAATAAACAGAATCTTAATGATATAGATAAATAACATTTACTCACTCACATGTTGATTCAATCATTTATGATTTAGGTGTTGTTTTGCAAAACATAATAAAATAATATTGAATATTGGTAACCAAAGTGTTTATTGCTTTTCTCATTTAAGCAATCAATCACAGAATGTAATAAATACAATTTTAAAAATTAATTGCTTGCTAGTCCTTTTTCTTATATGTTTCTCCTGTTATTAATTTGCTTCCTTCTATCTCGTATTTCAATAATAATCAAAAAGAATAACAATTAACTTGTGCTTATTCATTCATTCATTCATTCATTCTCCTTCGGCTTAGTCATTGATTTATCAAAAGTCGCCACAGCGAAATGAACTACCAACTTATCCAGCATATGTTTTACGCAGCGGATACCCTTCCAGCCGCAACCCAGCACTGGGACACCCCTGCATTCACACACACATACAGTACGGTCAATTTAGTTTACCCAATTCACCTATACCGCATGTCTTTGGACTGTGGGGGAAACTGCAGAAATGCCAACTCAACACAGAAATGTCCCAGCCGGGACCCAAACCAGCAACCTTCTTGCTTTGAGGTGACAGTGCGAACCACTAAGCCACCTTGCCACCAAAATGCTTCAAAAAACTGATAATTTTTATAAATGAATGCTTACCCCCTGTAAAATACAATTACACTGTTTTAAAATGTAACATTCACAGTTTAAACTAATTATTTCCTATTTTAATCAGTTCCAAAATGTTTGCTTCATGTTTTGTGTATTTAAATAAATAAACAAAAACTCACCTTTTATCACCAAAGGCTTAAAGGGCTTTTTCCTATATAGAAAAACAAAAGGAAACATTAAGACAAAAAGGCCTTTTAATTCATAATTTAAAGTTTATTTTGTCAGGTTTATTTTTTAAACCAAGCTCTCAAAAAAGAATGGCACTAGACAAAGCACATTAAACAAATATATTATTGAACATAAAAAAATGACAAAGGTCTTTCTTATCCATGAACATCTGAGCCATGATGAACACCTCTGTTGCCCCTTGACAAACAAGTCCATGACTCTCGTCTCTGTAACCTCCTACTGTACTTCTCCATGCCCATGAGGAGAAAAGCAATATGATTTCAGAGCAGCAGGAGCTCATTGGCTTAAAAGAGAAAAGGTAGACTAATTGGAAATTGTTTGGCCATGAGAATAAGGGCTACATCATCTCAGCACGGCGGCAGCGGTGCTCTCAGCCTCCTGTGGGGATTTCTATTGAGCCTATACATATAAACAGACAGAAGGATGGAACGGTTCAGGCTCTCAGATGCTTCACGTTCACCAGAGAGAATCACTCGACATACAACACAGCACAAAAGCAATCGAATGCTGTCATGAAAATCTAATGTTGCTGTGCTTCATTAAGCATGTAGGCCCACCTCAGGCAGCATGTAAATAATGCTGAGGTTTCTATAGCTACAGAAAGCCAAGGCTCTGGGAGTGCATGCACTGCGATGAATCAAGACTGGTCAGCAGGTCAAGCTGAAATCCCAGGGTTTATGCTTATAGACATTCTTAATCAAAGCTTCCCTCGGCCCACTTGAGCTAGAGACTTCTCATTGTCAGCTCTGTGGAGAGATGTATATATATTTACATTGGAGTCTTTTAGCTTTTGAATAATAAATGACTTTAAATATTCCCCCTGGATCTAAACAGCGCAGCATTGCTCATCCACTCTAATGGCTTGTAAGAGGATGCAATAGTTGCTTGGGGAAATGTTTAACTCAGTGATGCGCTGATATCATTGCTTTATTCTGATGCATTTAGCGCATTTGCATATGCATCAAATTGCTTTTATTTGTGTTTTGACAGTACTTTATGCAGAGACGTCACCATTTCTATTGGCTCAGATGTTTTCTTTATCTCTGTCACACACGCACACATATATATATATATATATATATATTTCAGAAAGTTCTAACAATACATAATATTCCAGCCACAGAAAGATGTCAGTATTAAGACCTTTTAAGACTTTAAGACCTTTATGAATCTTTATGACTTTAAGACCATTATGAATGAAATTTCAGACTTATAGGGTAGAGCGCTAAGGGTTTTTCTAATACCCAGTGGAAAAGATTTGTACTTGCTCCATTAAAATTCAAACACATATTTTTCAAACATATACTTATAAACAAATGTTATTGTAAGAAAGATAATTAAATCAAATTGGTAAATAGAGTTAATAAATGTAACTTGTAATTGTTATAAATAAATGATAAATGTAACAGATGGATTGTTGGTTGTACCAGTTGAGTAGCTTTACATGGACAAAGAAAAATTAAGACCCGTTTAAAATGATTTAAGACCTACAACACCCTATTTCAGTGAATTTAAGACTTTTTAAGGCTAAAAAACGTTGTTTTTGAAATTGAAGACATTTTAAGACTTTTTAAGTGGATGTAATTAGGTTGACCCCACGGACACCCTGATTACAGCTTATAAACAATAATGCTTCATACTGTCAACATTATTCGATGGCCAAAGTTAATCTGCATGATTCTTAATGAAATTTAGATGTTAATATAAAAACTGAACAAAAAAAGAAGCTAATTATTTGTTTAAAATTTGCTAAAAACCACACAATTCTGGAGATTTTTTTGGAAACTTAATTAGTAACTTAATTATCTGCTTAAATTAGTTACGTCAACTTAATAGATTTGTGTTGGGACAACATGAATGAATTTCTTGGAGCCCTGCATTTGTTACAGTGCGTTAAGTATTCTAAATATATTTTTATGTGTTAATTGTTGTTTCTAATAAGATAATAATAACTCATAGCAACTGAATTCTGTGGTTAATTGTGGCATTGAATAAGATAGTGATGAGCAAGTAATAGGAGGGCTCCCTACATAGATTTTATCTTTCTTTATACAGTATATGTAGCCTCCAATAAATTTTTGTTTATTTCTGGGTGGCACATAGAGCACAGCCTTGTTTTGGTTATGCCACAACATCTGAATTAACTACACTTAAAGGTCAAGAAAGGTAGTAAAAACACATATTGTCTTCTTTTCAAGTGATTTATCTTTTTTTTATCACTTGGATAAATTCAAGTAAAGTCTACACCAATAAAAATATCTCATTTGTTTGTCTATTACACATTATTGTTTATACAACATTACACAACACGTTTGGACACAGTTCAAATTGAGTCCTGTAGTCTAGTAAGGAATTGGAATGGAGTCTTATTGTTTAAAAAGCAATTTAACTGAGAATGGGTTTAATCTGTCCCTGAAACAGGCTCTGAATAATTACGCATTCACAGCTCATGTGGCATTACAAATTAAATGACAATTACGCTTAAACGTGTTATACATATAATTATGCAAGCTTCATTCTTCCAGCATTTTCAGAGTCTCGCCCTTGTAGACCTGATTTGGTTGAGTAGTCTATTTTAATTTACATCGTTAGCCATTCCAATTTAAATATAACAACTGAGTAACTTCTGTGTGACTTCAGGAAAACTTGTTCAGCAAGATTGCAAATATGCACTGAATCAGCATAAGAGCTTTTCAGGAACAGGCAGTGAAGGAAATGTTGAAATAATCTCACTAAAATAGTTTTTTTTTCATCCCTTATTGGTCTCTCACAGTCATTTAAACCTAGTTGAAGATAATTTGAATTACATTTTATTGGGGCGGAAACAATTTCACCTCAAACCTTAGTTGGGATAATGAACAAATCACTGTCAGTGTTCTATTGCTATCTTGAACCCTTGATGAAAGGAGAATGGCTGAGAATTCAAAATTAGATTTTGGACTATTGTATTGTGCAGTATTAGGAGCCATTGACATGAAATGCATTTTGCAGTTAGGTAAGCAGGGCAGAGGAGTTAAAAAACAACCCACGTAGTAAGGAATTTTCTGTCTGGGCAGTCATGATTTTTTTCTCACCAAAGGCAGACAGCTAATTCCACTTAAGCTCTATTAACCAGACATACCACAGACATCAATAACCAGAGAACAAATCTTTCATTGCAAATGTAATAGTTAAGAAGAGACCACTTAAAAATTCTCATTCTCTAGATTTGCAATTTATATGTATAATATATAATGTGTTTAGAACATATTTTTGTTATATTCTGTAAACTACTGATTCAATTTCTTCAAAATTAAAAACAAAAAAGTAATTTAGAGCATTTCCCCCATAAAATATGTTTATTATTTTGTAATTTACATTTATTTTGAGGCATTTTTATGTTTTCTGTACTTTTTTGTCACTGTTTAGTTGATTACTTTTATATACATTTTGAGCTGACATTTCACCCATGACATCCTGTTCAAGTCCTGTTATTACAAACAGTATTGCTTTAAAGTAATAGTTATTATGTGACTACCTTTACATGGTCTCCTTTGATAACTGACGACAATATAGTAATGTGTGGATTCCCATTTGTTGCATTAGTTTATGAACATTTTTGGGTGGTATTGTAAGGTTAGGCCTGCAGTGCTAAAACCTTTTAGCCATGTCATAATATAGCACAGGTGGTACGCCATTACTTTTACAAAACCCTTATAACGTTACTACCATTTAAACATTATAGTCAAAAGTGCGTAACTTATTGTATTAATAACAATTCCTCCGGAAAATAATAAGTGAGTCGCAGCAAACGGAAGTATGAGAAACTGCATGCTTTCTGAATAATTAAACCTTTAAAATACCCTTTTTAGGCGACACCTTGCTTACAAGAAACATTAATAAACAGATAACTCAAAAACATACCTGAACAGAAAGGCTTCAAACATTATTCTCTGTCAAATTTGAGCCGTTATATCAGCACACGCGCTTTATTTGAAGAAGGCGCGCAGCGGTCTCAAATTAAAGTTGAATGACGCAGACATAACGCTAACAGAGGTCGCTCATCATACCCAACACATTATGTTTTCCACTTTTTATGAAATATTAACTTATATTTAATTTAATTCATATGTACTATTTTCCAAATTCCAAAAAATGTAAAACAATTTTATAATTTACTCACCCTGCTCATTTTGGTAGGCTACTGACTTAGTTGACAGCTGTTATGTAGCAAAATCACCGTTTTATATCGTCCAACTGTAAGCATACAGTAAATATAGGCTATTCACTGCCGGGTACGGATCCAAACGCGAATCTGTGACACTTCATTCACTGTGAAACTGGCTGCAGTTTATTTACACACGCGCTTTAACTATGTGGTACGTACCTCATCATACACGTACCGGGGCATTTACTAGCAAGCAACCCGCCAAAATAAAAGTTTGCTCATTGGTTTAAAAATAACAAGTTGTATTATTTGTTTTGTTAACCTTATCAATTGTTATCATATGTATTATGGTTTTAATAGTAATAGTTATATTTGATGAGTTCAGACTAAATGTCTCTGCGTCCCTGTAAAGCTTGCTTTTGCTCTATCAGACGAAAACAATTGAAGGTATATCAGTTAATATCCTGCCTCCCAGCTTTGTCCTGTCACAGTGTGTCATACTTTGTAACTTGACTCCCTCGAAAATGCTTGTATGGTGTTGAAAGCTTCTATGTAGTTAAAGTGATTCAACCATAATTGAAAACTCTATCATCATTTAGCTACTCACTACACTTTTTTCAAAAAAGGATATTTCAAAGAATGTTGCAAACTGGTATCCATTAACTTCCATTGTATTTTTGTTCCTATATAAATGGGCCAAATTGAAAGGGTGGATGGTGAGCTGGGTTGTGTAAGGGCAGTAAAAAGAAAGGGCACGTGGTCACTCATCTCATCTGAATCACATGGATGGTAATTAATGTGGCCACTGGGACACTATGATGGTGTCAGTGTGCTGTTTTTGCCCTTGAGGAGCTTTGCCACTATGACACAACCTGCTGAGATACGGCACTGCAATGATTGCTGTGATCCATAAGGAAGGTCATCATTCATTCTTTATATAGACTGGTTGACAAGTGCAGGGCTATCCTTAAACGTTCTTTAGATAAAAAAATGTGTATCTGAATCTGCTTGATCTGACGTAATGCGATCTCTGTGTCCAAACTATTAGATGCCAAAAGCGAACAAACAAAATAATGGTGCTAATATATGCCCACAGTATGCTGTAATACTATTGAAAATGATCGCAATGTTTATACCTCAGATGGTCAGACGGCGTTTCATCTTTCAGAAATCATTAATCTATTGAGGATTCAGCAGACTGCAGTGAATACCACAAAGTTTTGCTTTAATATGTGGTATGACTAAACAGAGGTCACATGTCAACTTCAAGATGAGTTTTCTCAATACAAATGAGTAGAGGCTTGGACCAAGAAACAGCATTCTATACGTCGCAACTTAGTCAAGCTATATAATGCATAACGATGCAAAATTGCAAACCAGAAAATTGTCGGTTTGGAAAATAGCAATGTATTTTTACTGAAATGTTCAATGGTTAGAAGAACTCCATTGTTGAGTAGAATGAAGCTTGGGGCTTTTTTTCTCTCCATTATATTACTTTGGTCGTACCACTCTCACCACACTCAGTCATCTATCATCTGGCCCCCAGTGATCAAAGTGGATGAGACGGTGTTTTTTTTTTTTCTTCTTCCTTTTTTTCTGCTGGTTTGATGGATCTAGTGCCACTAGGTTCATCAGCAAATGAAAGGCTTACCGATTCCCAACACACCTGGCCAGCAAGCATGCAGGCCCATGACTTTGATTTGTACTGAAGACTTTTGTTTTTTTATTTATTTATATCCCTTTTATCCACTTTGGATTTGTGGGATGTTCTTAATGGCATCGAAAAAACAAAGGCTGTATGACTAGATGGAAAAGAAGTGAAATTCAACTATAAATAATGATTTAGCAAACGAAAAAACAACTCATAATCAGTTTGGCATTTACATATTTTATACACAGTAAAAAAGATACACAGAGAAAGTTTAATATATTTAATATATATTAATAATCTATGTTGTTGTTTGTGTGAATGTATGCTGTAGGATGAGTAAGACTTTTACAAAAGTAAATGTATTATTGTATATGTAACATTACATTATAAATGTAACAAATCATAAAAGCATATATAAAAATCTCTATAATTATTGTCATTTTGAACTCTCTTTACAGTTAAATATGATACAACATACATTTAAAGGCAATAATGCACAAAAACATTTGTAAGACATTTAACATTTTTTAAACTGCTCATTTATTTTAAAAAAATACACATCTCATACATTCAAAGCTATAACATATGAACTGTAGAATACAATATATATTATGTAAATAAATGTTTAGATAGCTTAATAAATCACGTTCAACGAAGAACTAATTGAGAAATCCACTGTAGTGTGCCTTTGACATTATTTGTACGCTCATTAAGTCTACAGCAAATTTCATACAATTCAGCAGTTCTGGAACTAATGGTCTTTGGAAACAACTTGACCTATATGCTCTACACAAAGTGGACGAGGCACTTTTTCTTTTTAGTTTCCACTCGGAAAAGCAATCCATAAACATTTCTAAGGTCATTCCACTAACCTGAGCGACCATAATGACCAACAATAAGAGACGGGCATGTTGGCAAGCAGTCTTTTCCCTAATCTGACTCTTTAAAATGAAAGGCCATGCACTCGCAAGGCCAGTGGTTGTTCTACTTAAATGGGGGCAGAGGGTTAGGGTGTGCTTTCGTGATATGTGCTTTGACAACTGAAAATCTAATTATGTGTGTATACAGCCGAATAGCGAAAGTAGGCCTGCCTGTAGGCATGGCTGAGTACTTGTCAATGTGCCGCCCTTGACTGAGGCCCTCAAGGTCACGCGGTAATGGCTTCATTACTCTGCAAGCCAGAGAGCTCATGAAAAATGAGTCTAATCATGAAACAATGATCTTTCCTTAAAAGCAGTTTCTTGTCTGTAGATTCTTATTTTTTAATGCTTTCATCAGATTTCAAACAGGCCCTTGATGGTTTTTTGGAACTGTTTGATACAACAGGAATAGAGACCAATTTACTCTGTGAAAGAAGCCCATGAATGAACTGCAAAAGATTTTATTTTCTCCTTCTGAAGTACTGAAACTTGAACACAATGAGAAAGCAATATTGAATATAAAAACTCAAAGGGATTGTGTAGATTCTGAAACAAATGGCAATATATTATTATTAAGTAAGGGTGTGCAGTATTGACAAAAAACGCTCACCACAAGAGTTCACTAACATGCTTTACAGTTAAGTAACTATGTTATCACATTTTTTCTTTTGTGGAATTCCAGCGTTATGGATGTGTAGTAAAAATTAAAAATATATATTCACAGAGAAAGTATATGTTAACATTATATTGAAACATCTTTTTATATTTTCCAAAACAACTCACCACAGACTTATAGGATCAGAAAAATATCTATCTGTAAACATGTTTTATATTTTAAATGAGGAAAATAAACATGTGTTGTCTCCCTGTGTTTGCGTGGGTTTTCTCCAGGTGCTCCGGTTTCCCCCACAATCCCAAAGACATGGGGTACAGGTGAATTGGGTAAGCTAAATTGTCCGTAGAGTATGAGTGTGTATGGATGTTTCCCAGTGATGGGTTGCAGCTGGAAGGGCATCCGCTACGTAAAACATATGCTGGATAAGTTGGCGGTTCATTCCGCTGTGGCGACCCCAGATTAATAAAGGGACTAAGCCGAAAAGAAAATGAATGAATGAATGAACATGTGTTGTGGATGTGACA
This sequence comes from Danio choprae, assembly GCA_903798125.1. Lineage (NCBI taxonomy): Eukaryota > Metazoa > Chordata > Actinopteri > Cypriniformes > Danionidae > Danio > Danio choprae. Next base: position 808,809 of record CAIGQW010042275.1, read on the forward strand.
CAAAAATAATGTGAGTTTAGAGTATACAACATACTTTTTAGAAATTCTGTGAATTAAACTGCACAACCTAAAAGTAATAATGCTAATCAAAAGGATACGAGTTGGCTCACTAGAACAAAAATGATGGATTTTATTTTATATTTTTGTATTTATGAAGGAACAGCTTTGTTGTGGATGTGACAGATGTGAAATTGGCACTTGTGTGACTTTGTTAAATCAAATCTAATAATTTGAAAAGACATTTGAGTATTTTTAAATTCTTACGCAAAAAAACGTAGAAACGGTTTCGCTTGCAAGGTTAATATTTGCATGGAATTGCTCTTTAGTCAAATGAACTTCATTCACTAATATTGTTCAGATAACAACATTTTTAGGTTGTTGATTCTAATAATGGCATGGTGGTGAAGCACTGATAATAAAAAAATATTAGTTGATTCAACTAATTGAATTATAGTCTGGACACTGTTGGTCCCACTGCTCCCACCCACCACCCACCGCAGAGGGGCTCATTTGCAGACATAACCATCCTCCATCTGCTATTATAACTATTAGTATTATTTATTATTATTAAATTTCCTAATTTTCCAAATTCCAGCTAAGTTTTCATGGCCCTGTATAAGACTATTATCTGACAACACGGAACACACTCTATCTGTATCTACTTAAAATTGTGGCCGAATTGACTGCATATTTCCGACAAGTGATCATGTATGAATTTAGGTTGAAGCCCCAGAAAGCCTAACAGCACGATCACATTTACAGAACGATACTAGAACAGCGTGTGTCTGTGAGGTAGGCTATTTTCACAGACTTTCCTTCTGTGACCACAGCGAATGAACCGCCAATTACTCTGGCATATGTTTTACCGCTGAATGCAAACACACTCTCTCAAACAAACTCTCGCCCTAGATGTGCCATTCATGTAACCTATCTAATGCTTACTGTGTATATCACTAGCCTACATGGGTAATACTTTACAATAACAGTACATGAATAATGATGTACTACTATGTAAACTAAACATTACTTTATTATAAAGTATGGATGAGTTAAGGCATGCATGAATCATGAACTAACTTTAACCACAACATGAGTCACGTGGGTTGATGTGTGAATAATGGTCATTACTTGTAAGTTCATGTTTGTTAATTATGCATTAAGTATTAGTTTTAGCAAATGTAACTAACATGACCTCATGACCGGTTAAGGCATCTTTGTCAAAACTGTACTTGAGGGGGCACATTATAATTAGCTCATTCTATTCATGGACTGCTTAAACTGTTCATTTCAATGTAGACGGAACACTTTACTATTGGTTTAACATTGTAAACATGCACTACACTGACGTGTTTTGTTACGTTTAAACAGTAAATCATGAGTAGTTAAAATTGAGCTAATGACAATGTGTTAACAAGTAATTAAGGTAGCCATTATTCCAACATGAACTCATGTCTCATGTTGTTGGTAAAGTTAGTTTATGATTAGCGCATAGCCACATGCCCTGGTCCTGGTGGGCCACTGTCCTGCAGAGTTGAGCTCCAATCTAATCAAACACACCTTCCTATAGCTTTCTAGTGATCTTGAAGACTCTGATTAATATGTTCAGGTGTGTCTAAATGGGGTTGGAACTCAACTCTGCAGGACACCAGGCCTCCAGGACTGAGTTTGGGCACCCCTGCTTTAACTTGTCATTAGTTCATAATGAAGTAACGTTTAATTGATATATTTTTTACATAATTATTCATGCACTGTTATTGTAAAGTGTTACCCTGGTCTATGGGTGTCTCTATTGGCGCTCTTTCGTTTTGCTCGTTCTCTCTCTTGCTTCCATAATTTCTGAGATATTAATTTGCGGGCATCAGGAAGGCATTATAATAAAAATAGACTTCCGAGCGTCCTGGAGTGATGGGATGTCTGCATTTGTCGATCGCGGCTTCTCGTGTTTCCATGCGAGTCCTTAGAGTTAGTAAATACTGCCCAAGCATACACGGGCGCCTCGTCCCAGGGAGTGCAGAGAATAAACCGTGTGCCAGGCCGTGCCGGTGTTCCTATACTAACTACTGAATGCCACTCCGCAGCACAACGGAGCAGCAGACACGTAAAGCCCAACGCGGGAATCACGGTCGTACGCAAAAACCCGCGAAGAACTAGACACGCCGCAATAGAGCATATGACTCCACCTGACGGCCAAGTGCTCTCACTTTAGCTTTCTGAGCTACATCTGACAATTCAGTGCGCGTATAAGTGTACGCAATCGAATGTTTAGAATCAAAATCGAATCTTTGGAACGCGACGTCACTGACCGTGAGACCCTTTTCACAATGACGTCACTTCACTTCCGCCTTTCCGCAACGCAGTGTATTGATAGTTACCTTTGAATGAATGGGATACTTCTTTATAAAATAAAAATGTATAACTGAACATATTAATGCACGTTGTGATTTAAGACTATTCAATTATTGGGCATGTGTCCAAATGTTTCTCTTTCAATACTGAACTGCTTTCTGAGTTTGAAAAAGGTTGTTTAAGTTATTAAGAATAGGAGTAAGCTATTGTTTATTAAAGAAAGTATATATTTGCAACCTTTTCACTTATTAATTCAGTTTATACCTTAAGAAAGTGTCCTGTCGCTGCTTACTGGGTGGTTTTAATTTGATTTCTGTACTGCCTTTTAATTAATTAGTACTTTCATAATCTAATACTGTGTTAAAATGCAGTCTTCTTAGTGTTATTTTTGCAATTGTAAATACATGGTACATACATTAATTCCACTTCCTAATAACACTTCTGGGTTCATCTTCACTATCGCCTCACAGCATGAAGGTCACTAGTTCGAATCCCAGGCTGGGTCTGTTGGCATTTTTTTGTGGAGTTTGCATGTTCTCCCCATGTTGGTGTAGGTTTCCTCCGGGTGCTCCGGTTTCACCCACAGTCCAAAGACATGCGCTATAGGTGAATTGAATGAACTAAATTGGCTGTAGTGTATGTGTTTGATTGAGTGTGTATGGATGTTTCCCAGTACTGGGTTGCAGCTGTAAGGGCATCCACTGTGTAAAACATATGCTGGAAAAGTTGGGGGTTCATTCCGCTGTGCGACCCCTGATGAATAAAGGGACTAAGCCGAAGAAAAATGAATGAATGAATTGTTTTGATTTTGTTTGATTAGTCACATACAATATTGTTATTCTATTTAATTTCATTTGAATAATAAATAGACATGAACGTGTTCATGTTCATAAATAAAATACGGTTACATTGATAAAAACGGCAGAGAACTGAGCAGTGCATAGAATGTGAATAATATGAATGTGTTTGTGAATCAGCTGTCCACTGTAAACAACCACAGTAAAACGCTGGTATTAGTTTTATTAATTACTTATTCTTCGAGACATAAAAAAGTAATAAAAATAAATTTGGCTTTAAGAAAATGTGCAGCACCCATGTAAACATATGAAATCTTTATTTGACGAATGCTGACAAGTATATCAACTTCATCAGCGGTAAAGACAGCAACAAAAGTAATATGCTTCGTTTAAAGTCCCATTTTCTCAGTTCAAGCTGAAATCTCGCTGATCAGTAAGTTTTTTTTTTTAGATGTCAGATGTCTTACCTTGAATGCAGACAACAGAAAACAGCCGTAGTCATCATCTAACTGTATATGTAGTAAGTATACAGCTGACTAGGTGAATTCTCTGTGGGGAGTTTCTATGTAGGTGGAAGTAAGGATACACTGCGTGGAGTCAAACCGGACACCATGTGACATCATGTTAAAAGGGTCTATCTCTGCATGAGTGCTGAGGAGATCAGGGTAAAATCTAGAAAGGAGACATCTGCAGCCAGAAGTTAACGATAATTATTTATATTACAACACTACAAATATATACCGAACAACAATAAGTACTGATTTAACATTACTATCAGGCTTGGGTTTAGGGTTGGGGTAGGCAATAATAAAATACAATTTAATGGGTAATTTAATAAATAATATGAATAATACTCAGTATAATTACTGTTTTTACATTACTGTGAGGAGTGGTTCATTCCGCTGTGGCGACCCCTGATAAATAAGGGACTAAGCCGAAGGAAAATGAATGAATGAACATTACTGTGAAGATTGGGGAAGGGGTAGACATTAATAAAATTAAATTAATGGGTAATTTAGTAAATTAGTAAAAAAATGCAGCTGCATCTGTTTATAGCAACAACTAGAGATGATCCAAAGATAAATTTACATTCCAACCTCACTAAGGAGAATCACCACACTATTACCATCATGCTCAGCTTCATCACGAAGAAAATGCGTAGTCACAGTACAGTATGTGTACTTTGTTTTTTGCAAAGTGAGTGATATATAACACGGTATTATAACAACGGGGCAGCACGGTGGCACAGTGGGTAGCACAATCGCCTCACAGCAAGAAGGTCGCTGGTTCGAGCCCCGGCTGGGTCAGTTGGCGTTTCTGTGTGGAGTTTGCATGTTCTCCCCGTGTTTGCGTGGGTTTCCTCCGGGTGCTCCGGTTTTCCCCACAAGCCCAAAGACATGCAGTATAGGTGAATTGGGTAAGCTAAATTGTCCATAGTGTATGTGTGTGAATGGGTGTGTATAGATGTTTCCCAGTGATGGGTTGCAGCTGGAAGGGCATCTGCTGCGTAAAACATATGCTGGATAAGTTGGCGGTTCATTTCGCTGTGGCGACCCCAAATTAATAAAGAGACTAAGCCGAAAAGAAAATGAATGAATGAATATTATAACAACAATTCTGTTATTATCGGAGGTGCTAAACATTGCACACCCTTTTTATCAGTTTCATAAATGTTGTAAAAGTCATACATTCAAGCATCAGATGTCATTATTCTGTAGATTCACGACTTTTGTTTGAATCTTTCTTCATTTTGACCTTTCTTAAGCCTAACAGGCAAAAGTGAACAGCAGAGGCAGCTTGTGTTGTGGAGTTGATGAGCTCACCAGTGAGTTACCGCTGAGAGTTATTTAATGGTTGAAAAAAAGTCACAAATGAGCTCACTGATTAATTCCTTAATGGATTCAGCAGAGGTTTTAGCAACAAAGTCACAAATGGCCACATATTCCTGCACATTCCTTTCACTTTAATATCTTTTGTCATCGGTGAGTCTAATGTGTACAAAATGAGATATCTTCTTTTTATTTGCAATGACTTCAAGAGCCAAGAGATTTCATTGCTGATATTACAAGATGTGAATTTCCACAAAGCTAATATGCACTCTTAAAAATAAAGTTTCATTATTGGCATCAGTGGTTCCATTAAGAACTTTTAATATCCAGGGTCTTTACAGTGGAAAAAGAGCTATCTATCGATCTCTAAACCCTGGTATCTGTTCGAAAGTTTTCATATTTTACTTAGTCACGATGACTGGCATTTCATTCAGTTACCTATTCCTGTATTTTTCCATGCAATTGTTTAGGGGCTTTTTGTGCACTCTGGCATAAAACTGAGCATCGGGCTGATGAAAGTCTGTAACCCCTTGTTCATAACAGATTTAGTCAGTTCTTCTTCTGACTATCATTTTGTGAGTGTCACTGGCAACTTGTTTCAGGGGATTTCTTTTAGGGCCCAAGTAATAGATGCCACAATTCCATAACAGGGCAGGTAACCAAAGAGGAAGTGGTGCTGTAAAAGCCAATTGTTAAGGAGATCTTGTAAGAAAAGTCTTTGATTCACCTTGAAGCCGCTTTATTGAAGCCCTTGAGAAGAAAGGTCCCACCATCCAACAACACCGCTCACCTGTGACCCTGAGAAAACGTCACAGCCAGTGAGCTATAGATAGAGCTGACATCACTGCCAACTGGGATTAAACCCCCATGTTATTCTTTCTTTTTTTCGCAAATGAATGTTAGGAATGAAGCTGGGGGGTTGATATAAACTGCAGGATTGTGCGAGAAGTCACTAAGCAAAGACAAAATATCATATTATATTACATTATTCATTCATTCATTTTTCATTCATTCATTCATTCATTTTCATTTCGGCTTAGTCCCTTTATTAATCTGGGGTCACCACAGCGGAATGAACCGCCAACTTATCCAGCATATGTTTTACACAGCGGATGCCCTTCCAGCTGCAACCCATCTCTGGGAAACATCCATACACACCCATTCACACTCATGCACTACGGACAATTTAGCTTACCCAATTCACCTGTACCGCATGTCTTTGGACTTGTGGGGGGAAACCGGAGCACCCGGAGGAAACCCACGCCAACACAGGGAGAACATGCAAACTCCACACAGAAACGCCAACTGACCCAGCCGAGGCTCGAACCAGCGATCAGCGACCTTCTTGCTGTGAGGCGAACGTGCTACCCACTGCGCCACTGTGAGGCCTCATTCATTTTTCATACATCTTTATTCATCAGGGGTCGTCACAGCGGAATGAACCGCCAATTTATCCAGCATATGTTTTACACAGCACATTTATGTCTTCCAGCTGCAACCCAGTACTGGGAAACATCCATACACACTCGTTCACACACACACTCATACACTACAGCCAATTTAGCTCATTCAATTCACCTATAGTGCATGTCTTTGGACTGTTGGGGAATAATATAATATAATATAATATAATATAATATAATATAATTGGTCATTATAACATTATATTATATTATGTCAATAATAGGGAACAATCAAAATAAAGATAATGATAAAAATATCCTACAATTATTTTTTGTGTTAATTTGGAAATACAAAATATCAAGAAAATGTTTTTGCAATTACAACATTTTTATATTGTTCTTAATATCTTACAAACTTTTATGAATCCACTTGACTTCTTTTGGTCTAAGAAACCAACGTAACCAACATTACATTTACAAATAAAAAGATTAAATAACGGGCCTCACAGTGGCGCAGTGGGTAGCACGTTCGCCTCACAGCAAGAAGTCGCTGGTTCGAGCCTCGGCTGGGTAAAACATAAAAACATATGCTGGATAAGTTGGCGGTTCATTCCGCTGTGGCGACCCCAGATTAATAAAGGGACTAAGCCGAAATGAAAATGAATGAATGAATGAATGAAGATTAAATAACACCGGATGCAATTAACAGCAAGCAATTATAATGCCTGAAAAATAAACCAATTTCATCTCAAATAAGAGCATGCATCATTTCAACCATGTAATTTCTTCGTTGCTAATTAATTTTTAACCTTTACATTTTCAGTCAATTCTTTTAGTTGCTAGGAATAATGTATGGGTAAAATACACATTATAATGGTAAATTGACATCATCATAATGACCTAAAATTAGTTGAATCCTTAAGCAGATGCTATTTGATTAGATGAATGAATGAAATTGTTAATTAGGGACACAGTGGCTCAGTGGTTAGCACTGTCGCCTCACAGCAAGAAGGTCGCTGGTTCAAGTTGCGGCTGGGCCAGGTGGCATTTTCGTGTTCGCGTGGGTTTCCTCCGGGTGCTCTGGTTTCTCCCACAGCCCAAAGACCTGTACTATAAGTGAATTGGGTGAGCAAAATTGGGCGTAGTGTATGTGAATTTAAGAGTCTAAGAGTGTTTCCCAGTACTGTGTTGCTGGAAGGGCATCCACTACGTGAAACATATGCGGGAATAGTTGGCAGTTTATTCCGCTGTGGCGACCTCTGAAATAGAGACAAAGCTAGGTTGAATTTTTACAAAGTTATTCTGTAGGTGACACCTTTACTGTTAACATGGTTGACCAAAGGGTTTAAATTACATTACTATTACAATTATTTATATAATTCATATCGGTTGGTATGACAGCTACTTGGTAAAAAGTCAAAGTTGTGAGTTTATTAAAAAAACAGTGAAGTTATTGCCTCAATATAAGGTAACTGACTTGTATTTATACAATTTATGGGGCAAAGGTCAAAAGCAAGTTTCTATGCCCCCAAATGTTCATTAGTTGTACCTCACTGGTGGGAGAGCATACAGGACATCTGCTTCAAAATACAACATTAAAACATTTAAAATGTACCAGCCTTGCATACAGTAGTGGTGGCATATAATTCAAAGGGAAATTGGATATATGTGTGTAAACACAGGTCAGGTGTCCAGATATTGCATTTGTATCTAATTTAAAACCACGTTTGATGCACAAGTGGCAAAACAGATGTAAAAAATCAATCAGACAAATTCTAGACTTTGTCAAACGTGAGCAAAAAACATCTGAAATGTATTTTTGTGTTAAATGGGGTCATAAAATGCAGTTTCAGATCTCTTTAATATGTTTCAACATCAAAGTTTGGCAGTTTTACTAAACATCTTTATCAAACAACAGTATCAACAGTAACACTGAACAAAGTAGGAAGAGTGATTGGTGGCTTTACAAACTGTGATTGTTGGCTTTACAAGTCATTCAGTTTTCTTATAAACATTGAAAATAAATCCAGACTTTATTCCATCAGTCTAAAGGTTATTTGTAAGTATTAGTTATATATAATAAGTTATGTGTAAATATTAATACAATTTTGACTGTCCATGTCATGATCCCTTTAACATACAACTAATAACAACTGCATGAAAAACTTACACTATTTTCTATCAAAAAGGGGAAAAATGCATGAGAATAATCATTTACTCAGGGTAATATTTTGATTAAAAGAGGATTACTTCTGCTTTAAATGGGGGCAGAAATTGTCATGCATTTCAAGCAACCATTTAACAGGATTGCTGGGAAAGAAAACTATCATTCATTCATAAGCCCATTATTTGCATGAGCCGATTGACACTAATCAGTGTTTATCGCAACAAAGCTAAACATTAATTTATCAATATCTCCCAAACATCTACCGCATATAATAGCAATATTTCTAATTCCTCTAATCCTGCACGAAGACACAGGCCATTTCAAATAGTCAGTGGGATAATGCCAGCCTCTGTGAACTTACTGGCAGTGTGTGGTATGACTAAGAGAATCTAAGCGTGCACATATAGCCGCTCTTTTCTCCCCTCCCTCTCATCAAATCCAATTACTCTTCCTACCCAGCAGGCTCAGGGACAGCAGTCTGAGAGGCAGGGCGGCCCCTGCTGATGTGTGCCTTCAAGAGCATGTGGTTGGAGCTTTACTATTTGCCACATGTTGTCAGTGAGCCTGTTTCCTAATGTTTCACTGCAGCAGTGGAACAACATCCAGGAGCAAGTGAAAACAGTGAATGAATGCCACACATCCTGGTACCAACCCTCTTATTAAAGCCTGTAACAGCAGCTCTGCCCAGTTTTAGACTATCGAGGAGTCATTTCAAAGCAATGCTGAAATTGTTATGTACAATATTGTATTGGGTTAGAGGTAATCCTGCCCATTGAGAAGGTGGATGGAAAAAACAGACTAATACATGCAATTTTCATGCAGTACTAACTTTCTTTTTTTTCTGAAATGTGGATCCTTTGGTGTTTGTTTTTTTTTTCTTTGTGATACCAGCAAGTTAAATCATAATGGTTTTGGTATTTTCACAGTAAAATATAATTCCAGTCGGGAACAGTTTTTCTTAGAGATTAAACTATTCTGAAGACAGCTTTTGTAAAGGGAATGATTTCTTAACAGGCGACATGGTGGCTCAGTGGTTAGCACTGTCGCCTCACAGTAATAAGGTCGCTGGTTCGAGCCCCGGCTGGGTCAGTTGGCATTTCTGTATGGAGTTTGCATGTTCTCCCCGTGTTCACGTGGGTTTCCTCTGGGTGCTCCGGTTTCCCCCACAGTCCAAAGACATGTGCTATAGGTGAATTGATTAAACAAAATTGGCCGTAGTGTATGTGTGTGAATGAGTGTGTATGGATGTTTCACAGTACTGGGTTGCAGCTGGAAGGGCATCTGCTGTGTAAAAACATATGCTGGATAAGTTGGCGGTTCATTCCGCTATGGTGACCTCTGATGAATAAAGGGACTAAGCCAAAAGAAAATTAATGAATGAATGATTTCTTAATGCCATAACATTGTTGTATCAAACAAATTTCTATAAACAGATAGATTTCTAACCCAAATCGATTAAGTCGATTGATTAAAAATTAAGTAGATTAAAGTATTCTAAGACAAAATATTTTTTAGGAATTGTGTTGTTTAAGCTCATTTTACATAAGTAGTTTGCAGCTTTACAAGCAGCAAAATATGTTTTTGTGTGTACTGTGTATGATAGTACAGTGAGGACTAAGGCTTTAGTCCACCAAAGCTAAATTTCATTTTCAGAACCAGAATTTCTGTACTTTTTTGTTACACGTTTCACATTTTGACAGTACATAACTTTAGAGTAAAAAAATAAATAAATAAAGGGAAACAACCTAAGCTAACCAGCAGTACTAACAAGGAATCATAAAATATTTAAGGTATTTTCCATTGGAGAAATTTGAAATATGATAAATACACATATTCAGAAGGTCCTAGATATTGATTTAGGTAAATATCCTGGGAATCAAGTGACTGAGAGAGAGTATATCATTAATTAAAAACAAAAGTCATTACAACAGTTGTTAAGCAATTCAGTCATAAGTGCAAAGCAGCATTTTGATGTACCATTAAATTGATATTAAGTTAGAAAACTTGCCTTTAGTCAAATCTGTTTGCTTTGGAACAGATACAGTATAGACAGATGAGACCAAAGATTGCCCATCAGATATGAATTATGTAATGTAATGTTATGTAATGTAATGTGCATATATGGCCATACACCCAAAGTGCTTTATAATTTGTGTGAGTGGGGTTTCTCCACACTACCACCACCACCACCAGTGTGCAGCATCCACCTGGATGATGTGTCGGCAGCCACAAGACAACAGCACCTGTACGCTTACCACACACCAGCTGCAGGTGGAGAGGAGAGACAGTGATACAGCCAATTCAGTGAATAGGGACGGTTTGGGAGGGCATGATGGGTAAGAGCCGATGGAGTGAATTTGACCAGGACACCAGGACACCAGTTACACCCCTACTCTTCAGTCCAATAAGATTTTTAATGACCATAGACAGTATACACCAGGCAAATTCTGATTTTCAGAGTTACTCATATAGAAATATAATATGGTAATGCTTGGACATCACATATATAAAAATGTCATTTTATATACAACATATATTTTTTACATGCATTGGAATTGCAAATAGGGCGGCGTGGTGGCGCAGTGGGTAGCACTATCACCTCACAACAAGAAGGTCACTGGTTCGAGCCTCAGCTGGGTCAGTTGGCATTTCTGTGTGAAGTTTGCATGTTCTCCCTGTGTTTGCATGGGTTTCCTCTGGGTGCTCCGGTTTCCCCCACAAGTCCAAAGACATGTGGTATAGGTGAATTGGGTAAGTTAAATTGTCCGTAGTGTATGTGTGTGAATGTGAGTGTATGGATGTTTCACAGTACTAGGTTGCAGCTGGAAGGGCATCCGCTGCATAAAACATATGCTGGATAAATTGGCGGTTCATTACACTGTGGCATCCCCAGATTAATAAAGGAACTAAGCCGAAAAGAAAATGAATGAATGATTGAATGAATGAATGAATGAATAAATTGCAAATATGTACATATGAAATTTCTGTATATCAGATTTCTGTATTTTGTTGATTTTCTCATATATCTTTCTGGAAAATGTGTCTTAAACTAATTCCTACTCCTAAACCCCTCCCATAATGTATACCTAAAATCAGAAGGAAATAATGAGAGGGGTCTGGATGCAGACCTGGTGCAGTGCAATCTGAGCTGCATCCAATGCTTTTTAATGCGCACATCTAAGCCCACCCCTAACCCTACCCCTCACAGTGACGTCATTAGCTCCATTGAGTGCATTGTCTCTGACATTGTATCACTGAGATACGCAGTCTCAGCTTGCATCATCAAGCCTGCATCCAGATACTATCCAGAAACAATTGATGATGCCCAATGCACAATATGGCCACCATAGCGAAGGATGTCCCGCCATCCAGTCAAAATAGCCAATTGTCAATCTTTATAGAATGGTGGTTCTTTTGGGGGCTCTGTGCAGATTTGCTTGGTATTAGTATGAAAAAAGGCAGTGGCTGAAGCAGGGTGACAGTTTAGGATGGTATCATTTTTTTTCTGATAGTTTTACTCTGCTTCTCTTACATCTTTGTCAACATGTGGTCCAACGGATACTAGGCAATGAGAGCCAAAAACGAATAGGCAATGCATGATTTCAGTAATATGATTTCATTTAACAAGACTTCAGTATAAGACACTAAATAGACACAGTTAATACACATATAATTTTTAAACTTAAATTAAATGCTTCTAGGGTGACACGGTGGCTCAGTGGGTAGCACTGTCGCCTCACAGCAAGAAGGTTGCTGGTTCGAGTCCCGGCTGGGTCAGTTGAGATTTCTGTAGGGGGTGTATGTTCTCCCCATGTTCACATGGGATTCCTCCTGGTGCTCCGGTTTCCCCCACAGTCCAAAGACATGCGCTATAAGTGAATTGAATAAGCTAAATTGGCCGTAGTGTATGAGTGTGAATGAGTGTGTATGGGTGTTTCCCAGTGCTGGGTTGTAGCTGGAAAGACATCCTCTGCGTAAAACATATGCTGGATAAGTTGGCGGTTCATTCCGCTGTGGCGACCCCTGATTAATAAAGGGACTAAGCTGAAAAGAAAACGAAATAAATGCATCTAAATCTTTAAAGGGATAGTTTACCTAAAAATTTACTCATCGTTTACTCGTCTATGGAAGTCACTGGCAATTTCCAACATTCTTCAAAATACAGTAAAGTATATTATTTTCTGTTCCACAGATTAAGAAAAACTTAAGAACAAGTGGAAAGTAGGTAAATTCATCAATACATACAGAAATATATAAATTCACAAACTCTACAACTTTACACTTAGAGGATATAACACATTTTCAAGCATAAGGGTTTGCAGCATTTAGAGAACCAAAATAAAAAGCAAAGCTGATTCTCTGTTGACCCAATTTCAGACAAGATGGCTAGAGGAAGAAGCCAGTTTTTGCATCATTTAACCAGGAAGAAAAGTTTAAAGATGTTACTGACAGCCTCCTGCCCTTCTCAATTCTTTCAGAGCTTTGAGTAAGAACTCTGTCAGACCAGAGGGAATTAAAGTGCAAGCTGTTGCCAGAGAGAAATTGGGAACTCTGCCCACATCACAAAGCGAACGACACATGGCGAACCATTTGCAAAATATGGTGACAGTCTGGCTTACAAAATGTGTTTTCATAAATTGAGCTCAGTTTTCTTCCATTAAGTCTGATGTTATATACTGACACTCTAAAATGATTTCTAATAACTGAAAGAAAACATACACTGCTTTTTAAGTTTATGTTATGAATATTAGATTTGACTGAACGCCGAAAGATGAATTATCTAAGGGTACATTTCCACAACAACAATATACTAAAAATCGAAGTTTCTTTCTTTGTGTCATTGAAAACGTTTGCAAACAGAAGATAACATTGTCAAACAAAATACCATCCATGAAAAAACTGTATTTTACCAGAGCAGAAGATGGTACTTTCAACTTGTAAAGAAACACTAAACACTTACATATATAGTCCTGTGGTCTAATATTGTTGTTTTGGTTGTCAAGTACTCATGGATGTTTATAGACTGAAAATACAATATGCATTTTCCCAGTGATGGGTTGCAGCTGGAAGGGCATCCGCTGCGTAAAACATGTGCTGGATAAGTTGGCGGTTCATTCCGCTGTGGCGACCCCAGATTAATAAAAGGACTAAGCCGAAAAGAAAATGAATGAATGAATATAATATGAATGCACGGCATATTTCACAAAATCACTTTTATGTAGTCTACTACGGCTAGTGTTGAGCTTGAGTGCATAGCTCAATTATGACAAAATAAATAGTCACTGTCACATGCTCTCTCTGTACAGCATGAACACAGGGCGGGAACACATCCACATAAAAAACAGTACAACATAGAGACATAAAGCATGTAAACAGCATGATGACATCACCACAGTACATTCATTCATTCATTCATTTTCTTTTCGGCTTAGTCCCTTTATTAATCTGGGGTCGCCACAGCGGAATGAACCACCAACTTATCCAGCATATGTTTTACACAGCGGATGCCCTTCCAGCTGCAACCCATCTCAAGGAAACATCCACACACACTCATTCACACACATACACTACGGACAATTTAGCTTACCCAATTCACCTCTACCACATGTACTTGTGGGGGAAACCGGAGCACCCAGAGGAAACCCACGCAAACACGGGAAGAACATGCAAACTCCACACAGAAATGCCAACTGACCCAGCTGAGGCTCGAACCAGCGACCTTCTTGCTGTGAGGCGATCGTGCTACTCACTGCGCCACCGTGCAGCCTTCACCACAGTACATTGAAACATAAATAATAGACCCTTTGGTGATTACATTAATATAATGAGTAAGAGTGCAAATACTTTAACAGGTGGGTTTCCTCCCTGACATGAAGCGATTCCTTTCTAAGTTCGTAAAAATATGATGAAGTCCCAGCTAATAAGACTAGTTAGAATTCAAAAGTTTGAATTTTCAGGCTACCAAACACAGTTGTCAAATAAATAAACAGCCTAAATGTATAAAACACTCTCTGTTCTTTGCAGAAAATAGTGTTGTGTAAGAATAACCTACATAGTATATGAATATCACATGTAAACATATTACCTTTATGGGTAATACACACAAACACTTGTACAGCTACTGTACCTCAATCTTAACCCTAAACCCAATTCTCACAGGAAACTATTTGCATTGTTACATTCTCAGAATAATTCATTGTGTGTTATTAACACTAACTTTCTCATACAAAAAATCTTCTGAAATTTGACCTTGGAATAATGATGTGAAGTAAAGGATTGTTCTCATCTAATTAATGATATTTTCTTGCATCCTTGCCCAAATAAGTGGTTAAGCACAAATTTTTAATTACAATATTTTTTTGTTGTTGTGTAGGCATATGCACACACTAGTAGCTTCCAGCAAATTACTTACAGCCTACAATAACCAAATAAATAAAGAAAAAAAGTCCAAAGACACAATACCTTCTCTCTATTAACTGCATTAATCTGCAACCTAACAGTGGTGCTTTTCACAAATGTATCACTTTTATTGGAGACACTCCCAGTTCAGAGAAGCACAAATACATAATTTATTTAATATATATTATATAATTATGTACATTTAATTTCTAGGATGCTAAAATTATTTCTAGAATATTACAAATTAGGTTCATAAATGCACACTTTAGGGAACCCCTTTTTAAGAACCACTGTAAGAATGCCACAGGAATTCATTCAAGGTCTATTCAAAGACTTTAAAACCAGGCGGAACAAATCCAAATGCAACTGCATACAATGGCATCCCGGCGCTTCCAGCTTTGGTGGCAGCAGTTTTTGGAGGGCCATTTTCTGTTCCAGCATGACAATACCCCTGTGCACCAAGTGCCATAAAGAAATGATTTAGTGAGTCTGGTGTGGAAGAGCTTGACTCGCACAAAGCCCAGACGTGAACTCCGCTGAACACCTTCGGGATGAATTGGAACACCGACTGCGAGCCAGACCCAATTGCTTGTGTCTGAATAGTAGCAAATCCCTGCAGTCTTGTTCCAATACAGTCCAAATCCTTCCAAGAAAAGTGCATGCTGTTATATCATGAAAAAAAGGAGAAAAACTCTTTATCATTTTCAATCATTTTAAACCTTAATGCTCAACAACCTCGTTTATTTCTGGTTTGTCCACACACAGCTGGTCATAGAGTGAATGTAAATTTATCATTGCAGTGTATATAGATGCAAATCCAAGTTTGCATATCACAATGTAAATATGATGTTAGATGCAAATTGGATTGCAAACCCTAGAGCATAGGAAAGTTATTGAGCTACAGGACTGCACAGCTAAGCAATAATGTTGCGATGGAAAAAGCACAGCTCCTGCACAGGGGGGTTAATTGAGCTCGTTCTCTGAATAGAGGATTTTCTCCTATAACTTTACCATATGCAACCTTTACAACTGCATTTTTAGCATAATGGAAACCGGGGGGCAATTGTAATTCAGTCTCTCCTATCAGAAACAAACTGGAGCTAATTTGCTCAATTTCATTAAAGTTTGACTCATCAGCTGATGAATGCAGTGAGTAAATATATATATTTAAACAACGGCAATCTGGTTAAGAATAGTTCTAGTCTTCAGTAAAAATAGTAATAAACCTATATTTTTTGAATGCATATGATGCCTGACATCTAAAATAATCTGAACCAAATACAAAACAAATTTTACAGTAATACATATATATACATATATATACTCCGGGTGCTCCGGTTTCCCCCACAAGTCCAAAGACAT
>CAIGQW010042275.1:827994-851639 GCA_903798125.1 Danio choprae
CACACACACACACACACACACACACACACACACACACACACACAATCTATTGCAGATTTCAAAGGTTTGCTCAAAACAGCATCAAAATCATTAGTGTTGCAACATCAACATGAAACGCGGATGCCCCCGAACCACACACCATGATTGGACTATTCCATTATTTTTTGCTTTACTGTACCTCTACAAAACTGCTAAAGTGATTGAAAGATAATGTGTACAGACTAAACACAGTTAAAATGAACCGAAGCTACCGACGAGGTGATGAAAACGGAGGCAACGGTAGGAAAAGCAAAACTACAAAATGCAACAAATTGTTTGTGACACCATAGTGAAATAGTGCAACATAAAACATAAATGTACCTCATTTATGCAGCTGGAATGATGTCTTTGGCTCACCTCCCTTGAAGTTGCAGAGAAAAAAAATTTACTTTGGGTTGTTATTATTACACCACGATAGCTAAATTCGCTGTCGCAATCTACAGTAGATTCACTGTTTAGATGTACTAGAAATGTAGCACGCTGAGGACATCTGCTGGTTACAACCGCGCAACTACAACATCAATAGCAAAAACTGAAACCTATGCATGGGCGACACGGTAAGATGTCGGAAATGTCACATTTTATATTACATCCTGACTTTGGATATTTAAATGGAACTTTATTTGTTGCATAAAATACAGTATTAAATGAGTACTTAATATGTCATAATGTGACATTATATATCCTACTTCATAACTTAAAAAGTGACCATAATCATACCATATTATACCATAATCTGACTTTACTGCATATTTTAAAGTGATATACTAATTTTATATATAAAATATACTGACCTTATATTTCTCATAACATAAAAAATTACCTTTAAATATTTTTTTCTTTTTCATTAGTGTCTTATTTAAGATACTTACTTTCATATAATTACTTGCTTGATTTTATATTTATTTATTCATTCATTCATTTATTTTCAACCGCTTTTCCGGGGCCAGGTCACGAGGGCAGCAGTCTTAGGAGAGAACCCCAGACTTCCCTCTCCCCAGACACTTCCTCCAGCTCCTCCGGGGGGATCCCGAGGCGTTCCCAGGCCAGCCGAGAGACATAGTCCCTCCAGCATGTCCTGGGTCTTCCGCGAGGCCTCCTCCCGGTGGGACATGCCTGGAACACCTCCCTAGGTGGGTGTCCAGGAGGCATCCGAAACAGATGCCCGAGCCACGTCAGCTGACTTCTCTCGATGTGGAGGAGCAGCGGCTCTACTCTGAGCTCCTCCCGAGTGACAGAGCTCCTCACCCTATCTATAAGTGTGCGCCCTGCCATCCTGCGAAGCAAACTCATTTCGGCCGCCTGTATCCAAGATCTTGTCCTTTCGGTCATGACCCAAAGCTCATGACCATAGGTGAGAGTAGGAACGTAGATTGACCAGTAAATCGAGAGCTTTGCCTTTCGGCTCAGCTCCTTCTTTACCACAACGGACCGGTACATCGACCGCATTACTGCTGCCGCTGCACTGATCCGCCTGTCAATCTCATATTCCATCCTTCCCTCACTCGTGAACAAAACCCCAAGATACTTGAACTCCTCTACCTGGGGTAAGGACTTTCCTCCAACCTCCAATATTTATTTATTTATTTATACAATTTTTGTTTGATACAGAAACAGGCTTCCATAACTGCACGATTTAAATGAAGTTTCATAATTTATTTTTCTTTTAGCATCTCAAAAGACACTAATGAATAAAAAAAGAACATTAATTTTCCAAGAATTGATTAATTTCTCATTTATAAAATGATTTTCTTCTCGTACATAGTCATTTAGCAACTCTTAAAGCCAGGAGTCCTCTGGGGTCCGTTGTAGACAGTGAAATCACAGCACATTAATCAGAGCAAATTTGCTTCTTCTGCCAAATTAGATAGCAAGTGCCAGTTCAGAGTAATTTTCAGGTAATACCTATTTTCAATCCCAGACTCAATCTAGGCTCTGGGCAATGACTGGATACTAACTTCCTTTCTATCCCCCCCCCCCTTTCTTTTGTGCTTTGGGTCTTTGACCTGCTAGAAAATGAATCTGTCCTTTTTGCTAATCTCAGGGTGACCAGAACCTGTTTTATGCGGATCTCTACATTTGGTTACATGTATGTTGTATTTAATGACAGAAAGCCCCCTTTGCAGCACTTTTTTTGCAGGCTGATTTGCTGTTTCCTTGCCTGACAGTATAGGGTTGCTGTTATCAGGGTGTAAGGTTACATTAGTTTGCACCTCACACAGTGTTTCATTAAAAATGGCTTTTAGCAATACCAATAAAAGAATTAAGTCATTCATGTTATTTAGTACTTTTAAACTCTTTGAAGTATCAGTTCACTCAATACACATAATCACAAAATATCCTTTTCCTTACACAAAATAAGTGTTTCATCGATATAAATGTTTCATTCACAGCAACTACCTTTCATAAAGCTTACATAATCCAACTTTTGATTTGCATCTCTTATCATTCACTTTAATACATTTGTCTGTCATTTAATCAGTGAATCATTTATTATGTCCATAGTTTTTTAACATGTCTGATCATTTGTAAGTTACAAATTGCTGCAGGAGTTTTCAGAAAGACCATTCATTTATTTTATTTTCGGCTTAGTCCCTTTATTAATCAGGGGTCGCCACAGCAGAATGAACCGCCAACTCATCCAGCATATGTTTTACGCCTTAGATGCCCTTTCAGCTGCAACCCATACACTCTCATTCTCACGCATACACTACGAACAGTTTAGCTTACCCAATTCACCTGAAGCACATGCCTTTGAACATGTCACGCGAACACGGGGAGAACATACAAACTCCACACAGAAATGCCAACTGACGCAGCCGAGGCTCGAACCAGCAACCTTCTTGCTGTGAGGCGAAATCGCTTCCTATTGTGCCACCGAACCGCCCTCAGAAAGACCACTTACTAATTATTTTCACCCGATGATCACAATTAGACATGTATGAGTACCTTGCAAAGTAAAATTTAAATTATATTACGGTACATACAGTAAATCTTTTTTTTTTTGATAGTGTACGTAAATGACTCAATGTTTTCTTATATAGAAATCTGATAAATGGAAATATATGCAAACTACATATATGACATACAAGTTCATATTTAGATTTCACATGTATAAAATATGTCATACATGCAACATATTTCAAAATATAAAAATGGCTGTTTACATTTTGTACACGTGTACATGTGTATGTGTAAACTGACATTTTTATAATATCTCTTGCATATATAGCTTTTTTTATATGCGAAATCCAAAAATTAACTTATCAGGTGCGGCACTCACCTCACAGCAAGAAGGTCGCTGGTCCGAGTCCCAGCTGGGTCAGTTGGCATTTCTGTGTGGAGTTTGCATGTTCTCCTTGTGTTGGCACGGGTTTCCTCTGGGTGCTCCGGTTTCCCCCACAGTCCAAATACATGTGCTATAGGTGAATTGATGAACTAAATTGGCCGTAGTGTATGTGTGTAAATGCGAGAGTGTATGAGTGTTTCCTAGTACTGGATTGTGGCTGGAAGGGCATCTGCTCTGTAAAACATATGCCAAAAAAGTTGGCAGTTCATTCCATTGTGGTGACCCCTGATAAACAAGGGACTAAGAAGGAAAATGAATGAACTTGAATGTCATATAAAAAAAAAAAAAAAAAAGAGTGAGACTTTGCTCAGTGAGGATTGAGTGGACCAAGTTGACTTAGATAAACATGTCAACTACAGATTAGCTTGGATATTCTAACAACCTTTTAATATCTGGACTTGATCATTGCTGATTTATGAAATTCTATCAGACAAGATGGAAAATGTAGGGTGACGTCAACCTAACTGCTGGGTTCATTTTTTTAGATTAAATGAATAGGACCCAATGTTTAATTTAACCCAATGTTTGGGTTAGTCCCTATATTACCCAATTTGGGTTTAAATAACCATGCATTTCTTAGAGTAAATGTTTTAAAGTGTCACAAACTGGTTCATTCATTTTCTTTTCGGCTTAGTCTCTTTATTAATCTGGGGTCGCCACAGCGGAATGAACCGCCAACTTATCCAGCATATGTTTTATACAGCGGATGCCCTTCCAGCTGCAACCCATCACTGAGAAACACCCAAACTGGTTCAGACTACACAATATATATATTTTTTGGTCACTCTATCAGATGCAGTGCCGTTTTGTGCAATTTTGACTTCTTGCCATGTGGAGGACAAGAAATACATAGGTTCTGACTACAAGTTGCTTCAGCCCAATCATCACTTGCCATCTTTAATAAGAAACATGATGGTGGAAGTAGTTATTGACTTCTAGAAAATAGATTTGTGAACCTTTCCTTCATTTCTACTGTATTATTTTTGCCATGTTGGAATGCCGTGCAGACAAGCTTCTGGGCTCTTGTTGATCTGTGCAACTGGTGTGATGGAACTCATCATCGAGGGCCAAAAATGAATCATGCTAGTCTTTCTGTTGGGATGTTTGTGTTTTTTTGTGAAAGGCTGTGCTCTATTCAACAGGACTCATCCCTAAATCCAAATTACATGAAGGGTTAATCATTTTAATGATTAAAAGGTATACGGAACCAAAAAAAGAAATAAAAATGTTCTTTGGAAGAATTTCTTTACTTCACATATTAAACATGCCAAAAAAATGGGAGTGAAAAAAATCCATTAGTTGTACTTTTTGAAATCATTTTGAATGTTGTGAGCACTTTGGTTTGGAAGGACCCTTCAGTATGTTGCAAAAGGAAGATTTTCCAGTTTTGAACACAGAGATAGCCCTTTCCATCCTATTGTGATGTACATCGATTCGATAAGAAAAGAAAAAGTTATTTTTCTATGAAATACACTGTCCTCAAAGAGCTTCCTAAACATCTCTAAAGCTGAAGCATGGACTTAAAAAGACAGCTAAAGATTGCAACTGACACAAATATGTTTGCAACACATCCATCAAGTCAAAGCAAATCACATCACCACATGATGTGAAAGACCAGTTAACCTTCTTCCACCATTCCAAGGTCCAGTTATGATACTTCCATGCTAATTGTAAGCACATGATATGGAAGACCGGGCTCATTGTTGGCATTTTGACTTGTCTGCAGCTACCAGCAGAGAGTGCTTCAACTTGTTCTTGGATTATTTCTCCCATAACCATCATTTCATAAGTTTGCCTGCTCATTCAGTCATGATGGTAATGGCAAACAAACTTGTCTTGCTGTCCTTGAAGAAAACTCAAACCTGAAGCTCCGTTTGAACCCCCTATGAGGATACTTCTTTAGGAAGAGGATACGAAGAACTGTAAGAATTGTCACTGGGATAAATTGTTTGTGCTTTTCTAGGTTTATGGAAATGATCGAAATAACTTAATTCTCCTCCCAAAACTGTTTGGATCTTTTGTGTGACTTGCATCTGTAGACCTTCTGTTAGCTCAGCTCAGATGGGATTGCTTTTTCTTGACCTTGTGCATCAATAAGCCAAACACCGTGTTGCTGGCTTCTGGTTTGTCCTTTCTCAGACTAACACTGTTGTTTGACGGAGCAACTCACAGGCTTTGGCATTTCAGAGGTGCTCGGATCCAGACTCCATGCTGTAACAATTTGGCCCTTGGCAAAGTCGCTCCGATTTTTATTCTTGCCCATTTCTCCTGCATCCAGCACACTGATTACAAGAGCTGATTACTTGCTTACCGTCTAATCTACCCAGACCATAATAAGTGGCCTTGTTAGAAACGAATCAACAATATTTGCTTTGCAGAACTAATCGTGGCTCATCAGTGTATATCAAATGTTAAGAAACTAATTGTATAACCCTTCCGCCGGTAACCACATCATCAGACAAACAAACACACATAAATCCCCATATTACGCAGCACATTTTGTCCAATATATACCAACATGACTGATTTAAAAGCAAGAATGCTATAAAACAAAAGTTTTAATAACTGCAAATGCAACAATCTTCTTACTATATCAATGCCAAATTTGCGCCAGGACACTATTGTAAAATGCACTATGGAAGGGAGGAGGAAGAGAGTGGAGATGGGTAAAAAGCAGTAAAATTACCCTGACGGAAATCTGTGTGTAATGAACCTTCTTATGCTCTCTAATATTGAACTCTAAATCCATCCTGATGCAGAAACACAATCTAAATGAGGTGGAAATTGAATAAATTACTAAAAATCCAATATTTACTGCAATATAAACCAAGAAAGGAAGAGGCTTTAAAAAAAAAAAAAATCTATCCTCATAAGAAAGATAACACGGTGTATAACCAAAGGAAAAAAAAGAAGAAGAATCGTTTATTCATTCAAATGAACGTGTTAAAATGAGTAAATAAACAAACAGAATTACTGGGATGCAACAGAGAACATACAAACAAAGCTTGAAACCTAAAGGCTATTATGGGTCCAACGTTCACACAATTTCTATAAATTATTCAAATAAATAACACTTGTACAAGAACTCAAAGATAAAAGAGCAGCAATGTTATGGGTGATGTTAAATAATCCCAAATGAAGTATACATAGTGTCATTAAGCCTTTTGACGAGATACAATTTAGTCCGTGTTTGAAAATTTGAGACCATGTAAAAGAGCCCTGGGCAACATAGCGAACAATCAACTCAAAAGCACTTTTGTCGGGAATTAGATCCTGAAATCATGAGAAGAAAAGTGAGAAGAATCTCATGCAAAGGTAGCATATGACTTTCTGGGATTTACGATACTTAAATAATTTCAAAATGAGGTAAATACCAATTTAAGAGTATATTATGTATACTTAAAAGAATACCCGTGATATAAGCATGTCCTCTTAACCAACAGAAAAGCTAAAGGAGGTCCTGTAACTGCATTTGGGGAAACCACCGGAATATGCCAAAGCTTACACATCTTATGGACAAACAGACACAGTGTATAAAAAAAAATAAAAATCAAATCCAAAATGCAATAGCCTCAAAAGAATCAGCTAATTTATAAGAAAAAAAATTCATTGTGTTATGGTCTTGTGCTTTGGCCTTAAATGTCTCGTAGCTCTTGTTCTTGCTAGAATTACCTCTAGTAAAGGTTTTGTTTGAGAATATTTCCTGTCCTCCACGTTATTCATCAAAAACTTTATTTCAAATGGTGGAATTTCCGCTCGTCTCACTGTCGGCACAAACACGTCCTCATATCTCAACATTTCACACAGCGATAGTACGACGACGCAGAATGATTGGGTCTTTTGCAAATATAATGCTGATAAAAACTAGTTCTGTTGGTTGTTTTCTTGGAAAAAAAAAGAACAAAAAAAACTTGCTTCAGTTCTGCCGCCCTTTTAGAGCCGCCAGTGAAGCAACAGTTCTTTAGTAGGTTCCGACGACTGATTCAAGTGGACCTTCAGACCAGCTCAAGTACCTTCCGAAATAAGGGAAAAAACCAAAAAACATTTGTAGTGCGCAACTCATCCTTCGAATCATTTGAGAGTTAAGAAATGCAATGAAATATTCAATAACTATCAGAACATGACAACAGATCCTGCTGCTTTTAGCACTAGCAAAGCTCTCTGCAGTAAATATTGACATGTGTGCTGCTTTTTAGCTTGTTTTGCACTATAACTCACCTTGATTGTTCCTTGACTGTTGGCTGCAATCAACACATTTGACTCCTGAGAATCAAAGGAGAGAAGGCACAGTTCATACACAATGGTAATTCAAAGTGCTTTACATAAACAAGAATGAATGAAACAAGTATAAGAAATAAAAACAACAAAAGAATAAAAATAATTAAAAACACAGACTAAAAAGGTATTAAAACAGGTTTTAAAGGAATGAAAAAGAAAGACATAAATGTGTGATCTGTCTGACGAAGCACAGTGCTCATTCAGTAAAGGCACAGCTAAACAGATGTGTTTTAAGTTTTGATTTGAATGTGAGATGTTGGAGCACATCTGATCATTTCTGAAAGCTGATTCCAGCAGCGGGGGGTGTAGTAGCTGAAGGGGGATTCACCCTGCTTTAAACAGAGGTTGACTTTGACTAAGAAGTGAGTGCATTAAAAGAATGTGTGAAAAAAAGGTTTTGGCCTAATCTCGATAATAACGTAGGGTCTGATAGAATATATGCATACCCTTCCCTGTTAATTCCAGGCTTAATATCTTAATATAGTTATATGGAGACAAAAAGGCATTGACATTTTGTTTGCATGTAATTTATGTAGGGGTGAGAAAGGAAATTAATTAAGACCAAGACTCTAAGCTGAAATTTTGTCTGGTCAGCATATTGGTTTTGCACACAATTCTTGAGGTTTGTTTTTTCTATGGGAAAATGTAAAGTATATAAAGCCATGTAATACACAAGGGGAAACTGGAAGCTGGGCTAATGTTTACGTGGGAGTTTCAGTTGATTAATCAAGCAAAACATAAATCTGCATTTTTAAATATCTATTTCTGAGCTGATTAGGCTTGATCACAGTTGTTTACTTGCATGGGTCAATGACAAGCTGTGCCATGTTGGTGTCCGCATCAAATTAAATGTTCAAAGGTGACTTTATATACATGGAAAGCATAATAAATGGAGGTGGATAAAATTTCTAATACATTTGTTAAAATGTCTAAATATATAATACTGTTTCACATCAATCAGTGTAACATATTTAGTAATATAATATAATACAATACAATATAACATAATATATAGTGCATTTTCAGTTCTATATTTATACATCTTCTATGACAGAATGTTAGAAATTGTATGAAATGTATGAGCAGTGCAAGCGCTCCAAATCATCTGGGGATTTCTCTGATAATGTTGTCTAGGCAACTATCAGAAACAAGTTTCAATTGAAGCTCTAAAATGGCTAAAACTAAAACGATAATGAAGCTAAATAGAACAGAATAATATTTCTAAAAAACAAATAGAAATTTCTCAATTAAAATTCATATTTACAGTATTGAAATTACAGATAACTCTAAATAATAATAAACATTAATATAATACATTATCGTTTCTGTGTGGAGTTTGCATGTTCTCCCCGTGTTGGCGTGGGTTTCCTCCGGGTGCTCCGGTTTCCCCCACAAGTCGAAAGACATGCGGTATAGGTGAATTGGGTAAGCTAAATTGTCCGTAGTGTATGAGTGTGAATGGGTGTATATGGATGTTTCCCAGAGATGGGTTGCAGCTGGAAGGGCATCCGCTGCGTAAAACATATGCTGGATAAGTTGGCAGTTCATTCCGCTGTGGTGACCCCAGATTAATAAAGGGACTAAGCCGAAATGAAAATGAATAAATGAATGAATAATACATTATCATATTTAAATGTCTATCTATCTATCTATCTATCTATCTATCTATCTATCTATCTATCTATCTATCTATCTATCTATCAAAAATTAACAATCTTTTAAAATTAAATGTCTTTAATAATAACAAAAATAATATTCACAGTGAATTTGCCTCCATTTGAATAGCATGGATTGCAGTTAAAAGTCATGCTTTTGTTAGACAGTGAAACAGAGGAGCGTGGGTTTAATAAGCATGGACATCTGAATGCGGAACTTCTCCCAGCCCACTGTCCCACACTACCCTGCCATTACTTGTCCTCATTGTACCACCAAATCCAGCTCCACTGCCCCCATGTGCCCTCGTGGCTCTTATTGTTCTGCTTTTGGGTTTTAGAAGAGCGATTTATCATGTTGAATGTGAACGAGATAAGACTGAATCATACCCCATCAGGTAGAGCTCGCCAGCACACTGCACTGACAAACTCATTGGTGTCGTCCTCCTTCTTGTCCTTGTCCAGGACGCTCTTCACAGTGTCAAACTTGAATGTCAGCAGCGTCTTGGAAAGGCCTTTGTAGTACAAGTACAGCGAGTTGTTTTCACTACCTGTGGGGGTTATAAAATGAGAGCAATGAGGCACTTTTTAAAGAAAGTAATAACTGCCATTGAGCTGTTGAATTATTTGAAGATAATGCACACCTGAAGTGGTGATGCGGCCACGATGTGTAATATGAAATAACTAAAATAGTTTGACATAGTGATATGCAACTGTTATGTTGTCAAGACCTGCCTGAAACTACTTTAGCTGTGCGTTTTTCTGTAAATAACTACATTTTAGAACGTTCATCAGCCAATCAAAATAAAACATTCATTTCTCAGTGCAAGTAAGGAGTAA
This sequence comes from Danio choprae, assembly GCA_903798125.1. NCBI lineage: Eukaryota > Metazoa > Chordata > Actinopteri > Cypriniformes > Danionidae > Danio > Danio choprae. Next base: position 838,153 of record CAIGQW010042275.1, read on the forward strand.
TTGATGCTGGTGTTAAATTAATAATAAAAAATAATGCACACCCGAGGTGGCGATGCCATTATTTTCAAATAATTTAACAGAGCAGTGTCAATTATTGTATATGTTATGATTACCACTGAAGACTTGGTTCAGAGGTTTCATTAAACAGCTTTTTCACAGTTCTGGGCAATGAAACAACTGAAATCAGGTAGTTATGTGAAACTGTAATGTGTTCAAGACCTGCCTAGAACTACTTTAGCTGTAAATTTATTTAAAAATTATTTGCTTGTTACTTTGTGTGTCACAGTTTCCGTGTCCAAGCACTCTATCAGACTATATAGAGAGGCTAAACAGATGCTATTAAGAACTCAGTGTGCTGGAACTTTTTTTTTATAATTCATTAAAACATTGGTGAAAAACAATAATAATAATAATTTATAATAATAATGTACAGTCAAACAAGAAATTATTCATACCCCTGACTCTGAAGGTTTTTGTTTTTTTTGGCCAGAAATGACACAGGCTTCTCTGAAAAGATAAGATGACGTACAAGAGGCATCTTTGTGAAAAAAAAAAAAAAATTCTCTGGTTTTGTTTTAATTCGAACAAAAACTTTAAGTCAGAATTTGCCTGGGGTTTGAATAATTCCAGCCTTGACTGTATATACAGCATTATCATAGCTTTGATTATGTTTTTGTGCCAAAAGCAAACCTTTTTGTTGTTTAATTAATTTTGTATCATGCCACTCACCACATGCTACATAGTCTCCATTTGATGCCAAACCCACAAAATTCTTCTCATTGATGTGGCCTTTGAAAGAGCGCAAACAATGAGGCTTGTTCACGTTCCAGAGTTTCAGCTGGCTGTCCGTTGAGCTGTGAACATACCACAATTTATCTCTGATCTCAATTTAAAATCTCACGACTTGTAATTTAGAATTAGTTTGTAATACTTTTAATGCAATACTTATAAGCCAGGGGTGTCCAAACTCGGTCCTGGAGGGCCAGTGTCCTGCTGAGTTTAGCTCCAACTTGCTTCAACACACCTGCACGGAAGTTTCTAGTATATCTAGTAAGAGCTTGATAAGCTGGTTCAGGTGTGTTTGATTAGGGTTGGAGCTAAACTCTCTAGGACATCAGCTCTCCAGGACAGAGTTTGGACACCCCTGTTATAAGCCATAACTTAGGGCCAGACAGAAGCTGCTATTGCTACTGCTATCTGCATTTTTGCGCAGAACTTTGGTGTAAAAAAAAAAAAAAAAAAAAAAAAAAAAAAGGCAAATTTATGTGGAATGATTTTGAGAGTATCATAACTAAAAACCTAATATATGAAATAAAAATAATACCTTTTAACTTCTATTTAATGTTTACAATGCAAATTAAATTAGATCCACTTATTTGGTAAACGAAGTCTCTCATATATTATAAAAGACAGAAAATATTACTTTACAAAGTCTATTGTAAATAAATTGTATGATAAATCTTAACATTTTCATATTAGTCAATAATATTATTGAAATTAATTTTAAAACAAAATAAATATAAATTTACACAAGCAAATAAATAGACTTGATGAGCTAAAAATCGGCAGAATTCTGCACACGCTGATTCTATGCGGGCCTACTTACACACTATAAATATGCCATTATTTGGACTTTTTATGCCTGATTTTCTTTTCTTTTATGACAGAAATGTGCTTCCATTCCAAGGGCCACAATTTTAGCTCAAAATCTTCTATGCGTAAATTAACAGCAATTTTCTGAACTACCCCTTACCTTCTTTCCACTGACTTTATATTCAAATTATTTTATACTGATAAAGAAAAAAGGAATTACTACATACGCAGAGACAATTTCTTCTCCATTGACAAACTTGGCATAGGATACTGCTTTCCTGTGGCCTTTGAAAACCATGATGGGCTGCTTAGTGTTCCTCAGGTCATAGTAGTGCACACAGTGGTCTGTAAAAGATTTAGAATAAAGTTTTGAAAAGACTTCTGCAGGAAGCCAAACTTTTAATAGATTAAAATGAATTATGTACCTGCACAACCAAAGGCAAGATGATATCGAGAGGTTGGACTGAACTTAACACAGCATACATTGGCCTTGGCTTCAATGCTGGCTACTGAATTGTCCAGGTTGGTGGACCATAACTTGACTGGGGAGAAGCGAGTTGCATTCATGAGTGTTTATAAAAGGAAATCTCAGTAAGAACTCCAAATCAAATAACTTGATAGGAACGGTTTGGTTGCAGGAATACCTTTTGCGTCATCTGATCCCGACGCTAAGAGCTTGGGATCCATAAGGTTGAAATCGACACTCCAACACCGCTTTTCGTGCTCCTGTGAAAAATCAGACAATCCTGAAAACCCGACAATCAGAGTCTAACATAGATTAGGTCTTAAGCAAATTATAATACGAGTCAAATAGAATTAGGGATCACACTAAATGCTATTATTATATTTTAAATGATTAAAAACAGCCTGCAGAACAAAATAATGGGTAAAACCCAGTGGTTTGAAAGAGCATCAAATTTTTAAATTACATTTAATTGCTAGTTTTGTGCTTCATTATGACCCCTAAATACAGTCTTTTCAATAAAACAATTTTTGTTCTAAATATGGCTGGGTGGATAGTTGGCATATAAACATTTTATTTCACTGAATGATATTTCTGTGGGCATCTTTTGTAAATAATGGTACAAATGTATGACAGACACACACACACACAAAATATACGTGGGGCCCCAATAACCACTCCAATTAATTAAAACAACATAAATGTATAAATACAGGCTAATAATTATTAGAATGCTTCTAAATAAATGTTTTTTTTATCTGTTCAATAAAAATCCATGTACTATTAAGCAACAAAACGTATTTTTTACATTTTTAAAAATCTTTACAGATCTGAAATATTTGAATGGGATACAAACCATTATTTTAACTTGCATGCATGTCATTTAAACCACATAATTACATATAAATTAGTTATCCTCTGAAAGCATGGTTTCTGCAGATTTTATCAAGTCAAATGTAAGACATTTTAAGAGTTTACTTTTATGAATGAAATTTCAGAGTTATATAGGGCTAAACATTAAGGATTTGTTCTAATAGCCAATGGAGGGGTTTTACTTGCTTAATGAAAAAGAAATCTAATTTAATTATTTCTTAGTCTTATATTTCAAATAATGTGTCAAAATAAGCAAAGTCAAGTTGCATACATGCTCTTTATTTCAACATAACGTTTCTTTAATTTCTTTTTTTAAGTTTTAAAAGCGATAAACAAAATGCACAACAGCCTGCACAACCAGGTCAGTGTCCTCACTAGGTTGCTATAAATACATGAAGAACTTTTAAACGAATGCTATCGCAAGACCGATAATTAAGCAAATAGAGTTCAAATTTACACCGTCGTTAAAAGTTTTGTTAAAATTTTTATTGGATAGCTGAGTAGATTTATATGGACATAGGAAAACGAATACCCGTTTAAAATTATATTTTTAAGACCTACAACACAATATTTTTAGTAAATATAAGACTTTTTAATGCCTACATTTTAGTTTTTGAAATGTAAGACATTTTAAGACCACTGTGAAAGTTATATAGAAAAATATATAGAAGATTGCTCTCCTGAATAGAGACGCAGAGCAGCCTGATGCATAAGTGTACCTGGTAGACCTTTGACCTCTGCCCAGTAAACCCATCCCAAAGAATGACAGTCCCCTCATAGTCACTGCTGGCCAACAGGTTTTTGTGGTAGCTGCTCCAACTGATGCAGCTGCAAAGAGACAAAGCAGAAGAAAAAAGTAACGTTCTACTATTCCGCTGCATAATCGACCCAGAACATTCAGGCCAGCCCCTGATTTCAGACACTCTTTATACCTAATTTTAGAGTTACATGTCATCTCATTGACAGGATAATGAATGTCCACAGCATCCTGGATCACAGTGCCGTACTCAAACACTTTAATTTTCTTAGTGACACCGGCAATGGCAAAGTAATCACAGTCTCGGTCAAACTCGATGCTGCAAAAGAGGAGAGAAAGAGGAGACAGAACAAGTGTTAGCACAGCAAGTTCTCCTGACTGCGAATGCTCATTATCTGCTCTACTTCCACTAAAACACGGACACCCAAAGAGACAAGAGCTGTAATGCATCCAAACTGCCTCTCAGACACTTAGGTGATCACACATACAAGTATGTCTGAAAAAATGATGGTGTGCTGAAATGTTTTTTTTAACTGTAAATGCTTTTTACTGAGTCAAGGAAGGTTCTTTAGCTGCTCGAGGATTGGTGTCAAGTTTCTGAATACTATATAAAACATGGAAATTTCAGTCTGTTTGAGGCAATGATTACATCCGGAACACCAATACACTGGTTGGGAATTGAGAAGTCAAGCAATTGATTTTTCACGATGTTCGGATCCGTTAACACTTAATTTCTGAATGTCTGCCATTTTTCGCTAACCAAGACTTGGATCGTGTTTCCTGCACCACTGAATCTATAAAATAGAATTGTTTAAACTTACAGAGCTTACAGCCTGAGCTGAATATGTAGAAAGAGAAAGACTATAGGCCTCCTGTGAAATATATACTGTTGATCATCTTATTACATCTTATATGCCATGTCTGCAACCACTGATATTTTCATGGCAAAAGCATTTTATCAATAAATATACAATTAAAATTCACAAAAAATAAAATATAATTAGATAAGATTTTTAATATGTGATATATGTTTTTAATATATGTTAACATATGATAAAAATTCGAACATTTTTTCTGGCGACACTTTGCTGAATATCTCCTTGAGTGAGTTTATTTCATAAAAAAAGCCTTCTGCAGTCATTAATATCAGGACAGTCCATGTGCTTTACAGTATTTATAATTTAGCTGAACAAGCACTGAGTGGGTTCTATATATACTGTTGATTACACTTTTGAAGTAAGAATAAGTTTATTATGCTCCCCATGAATGCATTTATTGAACAATAATAAAGCAAAAAGTAAAACTGTAGAAATAACTACTTAAATATTGCTTTTATTCCTGTGATGATTCTTCAAAATCAATTTAGTATGCTGTAACATTTGCTATAAATGTTCAAAACAGTTGTGGTATTCCAGTAATATTTTTGTGATTCATTTCAGGATTCATTGATGAATATGAAGTTCAAAAGAACATCTGTTTGAAATGGAAATACTTTGATTTACAAATGTCTTTACTGTCAGATTTAATCAATTTAATACATCCTTGATGAATAAAAATTATTAATTTCTCCCCCTCTCTAAAATAAACTTTGAATAAATAAAAAAAAAACAAAATAGAAAAAGTGGCCTTAATAGACAGGACATCTTGTTCCCAGACACTGAAAGCATGCAAAAAGCCCAAGGCGAGATATATTGCCCAATGTGTCAAACCATTACTTTTTTTTGGTTGTTTTTAAAGAACCTGTCAAACTGATTTACAAATGATAAGGTTTCTGGGCCCCCTGGCTACTTTGTACTCCAGGCCTCAAGGCCTCAATGCCCCATAACCCATTTATCTTATCTTCTTGCCACATGTAGCAAAAATCAATAGCAATAAGTGAGATACAATAAGGTACTTAAATTGAAGTTTATTCAATTAAATTATGCATTATATATATATAAATAATTACATACACTGTAAACAGGACAAGTTATTAACCTATTTTAAGCCTAACAGAGACTATATTTGCCAGACTTTATAGCTGTTATGTTCCTTATGTTGCTGTTATCTATGTTTAAACATTGCTATATGCATGAAGTTGTAAAAATTCATTCATTCATTTTCATTTCGGCTTAGTCCCTTTATTAATCTGGGGTCGCCACAGCGGAATGAACCGCCAACTTATCCAGCATATGTTTTACGCAGCGGATGCCCTTCCAGCTGCAACCCATCTCTGGGAAACATCCATACACACCCATTCACAGTCATACACTACGGACAATTTAGTCTACCCAATTCACCTATAGCGCATGTCTTTGGACTTGTGGGGGAAACCGGAGCACCTGGAGGAAACTCACGCCAACACAGGGAGAACATGCAAACTCCACACAGAAACGCCAACTGACCCAGCCGAGGCTCGAACCAGCGACCTTCTTGCTGTGAGGCGAACGTGCTACCCACTGCGCCACTGTGAGGCATTGTAAAAATTAGCTGACTAATTATTTAGTCAACTAATTAGCAGACTAACTGTCTTCCCTGCCTCGCTCTTTCCTCTTTTCAGTGATTCTCTTATCTTGTTTAGTATCTACCTGAATGATGACCGCAGTTCAGAACTGCAGTTCTGTGAAGTGCCACATTTCTGAATAATCGGCAAACATCTTAAGGGGACACACACTTTTGGCAAAGAGGGGTGCTTTCATTACAGCTTGAATCACCATTAAACCAAAAGCTATTAATTTCAGCTCCAACACGATCTGCCAATGCATTATGTTGTACCTAAAAGGATACTTCAAAAAAAGAAAATTATGCCATTATTTGCTCACCCCTTTATTTGTTCCAAACCACATTTAGTTTTTTTTTTTGTTCTGTTGAACACAGAAGATATTTTAAAAGAATGTTACAAACTCACATCCATAGTAGGAAAAACAATACCATGGAAATCAATGGTTCTTCTTCAATGTTCTTCTTTTGTGTTCAGCAGAAAAAAAAACTACCTCAAACTGATTTGGAACAAGTAATGCGAGTAAACTATGGCAGAATATTCAATTTTGAGTGAACTATCCCTTTAAACCAGTTTTAACTAAAGACTGATTAGTGAGAATGCATAGCACAGATAAACATATGGATAACAGATGGAAATACATAGAACTGATAATAATTTATGGAAGAAGATGAGATTCATGAGTAGTTCTTAAACCAATTCTTAAAATAAATAAACATTGAAGCACACTTTGAAACAGGTCAGTTTCAGCTTTTGCAACAAAAAAAGGATGTTATTCAGTAATACAATACTACCCTCTGCTGGCTATAATGATTTACACTAGGCTGAAGTCAAACAACATGATCTTAACTTCAATCAATCTTGTGAAACCTTACCTGGACACAATACTGGAGCCATTATAAAGGTCACTAGCATAAGAGAGGGTGGCCAGAGGCCTCACAGAGTTGTAACGGGTAAACTTTGATAGACACTCCATGAAATCATCCAGCTGGTTAACAGTCCTGCTGTCATCTAGGAACAAGAAGAGTGATTGCGCTCAATAAAACAGGGCATTACAGATGTGTAAAATGAATACACAGTCCATATATAGCTTTGAATCAACTGACCCGTTATTCGAGACATCCTATTGGAGAAATAACACTGTTCCAAATCCTCAAAGTGTGCCGTCAGTCTCTTCCGTCGTGATGCCAGAGTGCTGTTGTACCATGTTTGTCTTTTACTCTAGAAGTAAAAAGAAACGACAGAAATCTGTATAAACATCAGCATTAATCAGCCGACAGGGGGATATCATGAATAAATTAATCAAATTAACCTGTGAGTTTCCACCAAAAGGAGGCTGAATGTATTCTGAAGGGTCTATTATGCTACTGCTGGAGACAGAAAAGGAATTTAATTTATTCAGGGGAAAAATATTGCATAACTGTAATCTCATATTAGTGTTTTTGTTTCTTACCTGGGTGCAGGAGAGGGAGCTTCAACCTGTGGTACAGTACTGTCTGAATTGCAGTCCATGTCACTTATGGGTGAGTACATACCACTCATTTCCTTCGAAATAAAAAAAATACACAATTTTGATGTCCTTTTGAATTTACTACCTGAAGAAAATCTGATCTGCTTTAAACATTAAAACTAGTAAAACGCAAAATAAGCATTAGGTAAGGATCATGCAACACTGAAGACTGGAGTAAAGATGGTGGAAATTCAGCTTTGCCATTATAATAATAGAAAATACATTTTAATATATGCATTAATGTACATTTTTAATTTTGATTAAATAAAGAGTGTTGGTGAGCATATCAGACTTTAAAAATCTTATTAAAAGTCTTACTGCCCCAAAGTTTAAATGGTAGAATATTCACACAACATTGAAAAACAAAATCAAATGAACATTCTGATATTTAGATTTTCTGTGATAGCTAAGAAAACTGCATTCTGGAATATTGCAATATTTTTAATAATTGAATTAGCTAGCTTTTGTAATCTGCATAGAAAACAAAGTAAATCTTAACTTTGTTTTTTTATTGGCAAACAAGCCATTTTATTTGTTTAACTAAATAATACAATATTATTGGAGCACATTTTATAAGACAATCTCAGATTTGAAAAAAAGGTTTTTTTATTCTTTTAAACCCATTTTTAAAATGGGTTTAAAAGAATGTATCAGATATTATTCATGTAATGTACTAGAAATTTGCAAGTGAAAATATATGAAAGTAAATGCTTTTTTGTTTTGTTTTAAGAGAAAGTATAATATCTTATATTACTTTTTCATATGCCATATTTCACACTATTTTGACCAGCTGAATTATGACAAAACAATTCTAATTACTATGAAGCAATATTTTTTTTTACAAATAAATACACTAAACATAATACTGTGCTGTTAAAAAAAGAAATTAAATCATTCTACAATTAAATCTCAGTGTGTTTACATCCTAATTTCTTAATTTTTTATTGTAATCCATCAAGCTTTTATATTGATATGTGCCTGCATTGTAAATCGCACCAAGTCATATTGCAATATTGATCTTGTGTCTATAAATTATGCAGCCCTAGTATATAATCATGCACCTAAATATAATACAAAAAAGAAAGAAAGAAAGAGACATAATATCCTTCCTAGACCACACAAATGACACTAATCCCTCTCTGACAATTTTGGGTCATCATTTTAAACTGACCTCCACTCGTTTAATATCCTCTTCCAAAAAGTTCAGTTCTTTTTGTAACTGTTCCAGTTGCTGTTGAAGTTAAGACAGAGAAGTTAATGACCTCAAGCTGTCATGTGTGCATTATTCAACATTCTTAAAAATAGATGTGGAGGCTCAACCTCTCTTTTATTTCTTCTGGCCTCCTTCAAGAATTCCATTAAGATCTGTCGCTGAGCAGCTTGTGACTCCTGCAGACACAAATGAAAGATTGGTCTATAAGGCTCACACATCATGACAACAGACAAAAATCAACTATGCTTACTTTTTTTTCTAACAACAGGGATTAAACTTGATTGATTGTTTGAATTAATTCAAGTAAAGGATAAACATATAAAGCCCAAGAATTGTGGCCAATAAAAATTAAAAACAGAACACAGAAATTGTATTTAACTAGTTAAACTGCACACATTCCTAACAACATTTTACAATGAATATATTTTCTTAATACATTTCAATGGTTTCGATTTATTTTGACGTCACTGTGGGCATTTTCACACTTGCAGATTGTTTGCTTAGTGGCAAAATAGACCTGAGATTGATTGCTTTGTTCCAAAACAGCCATTAAACCGGTTACAATGTTGCCATCATTTTCAAAAAAATAATTAGTTACTTAAAATTAGACTAAGATATTTAACTTAACTTTTGTTTTCATTCGCATTTTCTTTATTATGAGCTTACAGAACGAGTTGGTTAGAATAATTCAATTATACATTTATTTATAGAGAAAATTAACAGTTCAGAACATGCAGCAGATTGATCTTTTGAGTGTCAGCACAAATCTATTAATTAACAATTAAAAAATAATAATATTTGTAAACAAACAACACTCTTTTGCCCACCGTTACCAGTAAGATGTTGTTAAATTGAAATTAATTTAAATTAGAATGGACGCGTGTCTTTGATTCAATAATAATTGCAGTTTCTTTTGAGTTCTTTTGTGTTTACAAACTGGAATATTGCATAAAACATTTGGAAATAAAGCACTGTTTCCATCCAATGAGTCAAAAAGAACAAAATAGTAGCTTCATGACAAACTGGCACTAAATATCAAAAAGAAAAAAGCAGTTTGCTGTGGTTGGAGAGGACACTATGGGCCTTTTTTCTGATAAATGACTTACACCTCAAAAAGACAAAGCAATGAATACGCTTTTGGAGGCATGAGACCACTCATTGGAATGCCATCCCTTCATGCCTATTTTTATTATTACATGATCAGTCACATATACATTATTTTCTCTTATCCAATAAAAAGTTTATCATAATCAGTTGTATGTATACATTTTGTTTTATGTGCATTTTCAAAATTGATTCGCATATTGGCATTTCCATTAAGCATTTTTTATGCACATTTATAAAATGTGCATAAAAACAGGTGGATGGAAACAGCTATTGTCATGTCATGTGAGGTCCACAGAAAATATGGACAAAGAGTAAAAACACATTGCATTTCATGTAAAAAAATAATAATTATAACTACTACAATATTACATTTCTTTTTTTTTAAAGAAGATTTTGCTTTAAATGCTGCTAAAGAAGGCATCCCAGAAGATGGGTTACGTATCAAACCAAACCATGAATTATGTAAATAGCAAGCAAAGCAAAGCATTCTAGACTTGGTTTTAAGTGGGTCCAGACCATCAATCCTGTGATCAGCGCATGGTTGCAATGTTCACAATTGCCTAAACAAAGTTAAGGGAGAAAACTCGGGTGTAAAAGCACCCTTGAAACGTTTTATCATGTTTTACATGGGATGAATTTCCATATTTACAGGCCATGTGCCCTAAAATTGAAGTAAAATACCTGAAGTCATATTTACATTTAATTTGATACTCCTAAGATGTTCACATAAGATGGCTGCTTCCAAGGAACCCAGAAGTGCAACACTAATGTTATATTTAAAACGTATACCAACCGCCTCCAGTTGTTTCTTTTTTTGCAGCAGGTACTCTAATATGTAGTTGACATTTGCTAAATCCATATTCTCTTGATCTGCCCCAAGGACATCCTGGAAAACTTGCCATTTGGTTCCATTCTATGAAAGGCAGATGAAACATGAGACACTTTAATGCTCTTCAATCAGCAAAAGTTGAAATCAAATGTCTAAATCATTTCTATTTATCATATAAAAAGCAATCTTACAGGGTGGTCCCGTTTTAGACGCTTCTCTTCAGATCTCTGTTTTTGTTTCAAAATTAGTTCATTCACTGTAAAAACAACTGAATGAAGTCAGTACTCAGGAAAATCAACTAAATGTCTTGTTTGATATCCTGCAGAAACGTATACTGTGGGTGGTGACAATAAGCAAAATACAACAGATGACATACATCAACATTTACATACCTAAGAAGTTGGGGTAAAGTTGATCCACATTGTCAATGATATAATTACATTTTGGGCATCTGTTGCTGTCCTCCAAGCTCTGTCGTATACATTTATAACTAAAGAGATATTAAGAAAAAAATGGTTTGATCAAAGCCTGTAAATGAGCATGAAAATGCAATGCAAATGGGCAAGATTAACCTCTCAGTTTAGAGAACAAGTGCTTCTCACCAGAAACTGTGGCCACACTTCGTCATGTGAGCTTCCTCTATCATCTCAAAACATATAGGACTGTTAAGAAAGAAAAAGAAAAACAAAAAAAACTGAAATTACATGCAGAAGACTTGCTTCCCTTTTTTCAATGCAATGACAGAAGACTACAAGGTTGTTATTGCTATTTTGTACACTGACCACTAAACCTGAGCCCACTAATCTTTTTAACAAAATTTGATTAGCAGCATAAATTGAGTGCAAAGTAAAAGCAAATATGTGTGGTTAAGAGACATGCTGGCATCAGATCAAATTCAATTGTTAAAAAGAAATGATTTTTTTCTAACAAAAATCATATTAAATGCAGGCAAAATAATTGAGAAAATAAAATATGGTTAAATTTATGTTCCATTGTCATTCAGTATAACAAAAAAAATTTGTATACACTCTCTATATAAACATATTACTGATAATTTGAGGAAACCTAGTTGTTTGAAACAAAGGCAAAGATAAAAAACTTCAAATAATTCAAACCATCCATATGTCAAATGATTCTTTTTCTAAATATGCTTGCAATGATTCTTGTTTATTTATTTAATGGTATATAATCTATTGTTACAAGAAAGAACAACATTTTTACACGGTGTAACAGTTCTTGAAATTATATGATTTTCTTCTGTGGATTTGAGAATATAAATTGACAATATGAAGTTGTTACTCTAAAAAAATTGTGTTTAACGTTTCCTTCGACAAAGTTTGAAACAAGCTGATGACAGACTGTTGATTTATAGGAAAACTACCCCTTTAACACCCTGTTGACAATTATCAATTAGCCTTATCCGCGGAATTTCAGGATTAAGTGCGGAGCAAATCGCAGGATTTGCCAGGTACACCTGCAATTAAGCCCACATGTGGTTCAAAACAAACATCCTACAACTTCATTAACGAGTGAATTTAGTCATGTGAGGGAATGTGAATGCACTTACCATACAAAATCATTGCTCTTGTCCTCATAGGGATTGATCAGACCGTTGTACAGGGGTCTTTTCCTGCTCGACGAGCCCAGTCGAGCGCTCTGTCCCTCGGCTACCGAGCCCAGAGTCCGCGAGGACACCCCGTTACCCGAGCTGCTCCCGTTCTGAGCGGCGCTACTCCCGCTGTTTGCTCCTCCGGTGCCACCGCCGCTGCTCAAACTCCCGGAGCTTGTCCCGGGGACGGAGCCCGCTGCACCGCCGGACTGCTGCTGTTGCTGCTGCCGAGTGCTTGACATGATTGAAGCCGTTTGTGCACGTCGGAAGGCCAGAGCTAAATTTGCGGAGCTTCACCGCATCCGGGCGGCTGTGGGAGATACGCTAACTAGCTAAAGCACCAATAAGAGAAAAGAGGCAGAAACTTCCACCGAGCCCGCTGCTAGCCCTGAAAGGCGCTTATTTCTGCACAGGTGAGGTGCTTCTTCTGCTTGCAGGGGGTTCGCTTAGGGTTTGCTCGATGCTAATGTGGATATGCAGATCCGCAGAGATTTGTTGACAACTCTGAGAGCTTTAGAAATTTCAATCCACTGTCTGCAGGATGTTCACGCGAGAACTTCCCCGAGAGAAACGCTCGTGTGGCTCAGGGTTCAGCGGCATCTACTGGCCTGGAGAATAACTGTAAACAAGAGTCTTCAGGAAAGTTGAGGAGCTACTAACTCGTCGATTTGACAATTTTCCAAAAACATACGAATACTACGAGCACCCCCATATTATAAAGCAACGTATGTTCTCAAACACATCGGCTTCAATGTTGACGGTAGGACTGCATGCATGTAATTTATATTGTGACAAGCGAAAGTTAGTTTCATTTAGGTATATCCTGTTTTATTTATGAAATATTTGTTTAAAAATACCATAATATACGCGTTACTCTTAAAACGGTTCCTTCCCTTCAGGTTATGTATATTTTAACGTTAGCCTAACGTTAGTTGTATAAACACAAAATTGTACAACTTGTTACATTTACTTGGTATTTTTCTGTTATTACACACACACACACACACACACACACACACACACACACACACACACACACACACACACACACAAG
>CAIGQW010042275.1:852039-888407 GCA_903798125.1 Danio choprae
TTTGGACTTGTGGGGGAAACCGGAGCACCCGGAGGAAACCCACGCCAACACAGGGAGAACATGCAAACTCCACACAGAAACGCCAACTGACCCAGCCGAGGCTCGAACCAGCAACCTTCTTGCTGTGAGGCGAACGTGCTACCCACTGCACTTAAAGTAGGCTACATACGTTTTGGTGTAATTTTCTAAACAACGTTCCCAATATTTACAATCATATAAAGTAGTCAACATTTGAAGTTCATCATCACCTTTCATCAAAGTTGTCCTAAAACTATTGAACAACACCCGTTCTTGTCCTAGGACAATTTTGAAAAAGGTTTTTGTTTCACTTCAAATGTTGGCTACAGTATAGACAATAGAAAGTAGATCTGATATTTATGTCTAAACACAACAGTGACGTTTTCCACTCAACAAGTCCTTTTAAAATCCTTCTTTTTTAAAAATTTCTACTTTTTTTTTTTAACCTATTTTATTTTTCGCATCAAAAATCGTGTCCCGAGCATTGGATGTTGCCCTGCCTTAAGCTGTGGCTTTTGGAAAATAGAAACAGAGCCCACAACCTGTTCCCCCTTCTTCATCTATACTTCAAAAACAAGTGGTCAACATCAGCAGCCCACAGCCCTACAACACAACCCAGTCTGATCCAGACGCTTTCTGAGTCCTTGCCAGAGGAGAAGCTGCCGGAGTTTTCTACCACCCACCGCGTGACCACCTGCCCTCAAAACATCCAAAATATCTTCTCTGATCTTCTACCATACCTTCTCCCTGTCATTGGTACATGTCTGACCAGAGGCGTTGTCCCATCAGATTTCATAAAGAAGTATTTTATTCAGAAATAAAAATCCTAAAGCTTTTACTCACGCTCATGTTGTTTCAATCTGGCATGGCTTTCATTCTTCTTTTACATGCTTTGATGAAGACCAGGTAGTAAAGCTTTTAAAGATGTAAAAGCACTATGAAAGTATCATAAAAGTAGCCATTATTTTGTACACTATATTTTATGCACCAAGTCTTCTGGAGTCTTACCAGTACAGTCTGTTATAGGCACATTAAGCCTCGTATGTTTTGGGTCAGTAAGTTTTTATTTATTTCTTTTAAACAAAGTAATTCTCTGTTGACACAAAACAAATTGACAGTAAAACGTTTTTAATGTTATAAAATAACTTTATTTCAAATATATGTAATAAATGTATGTAATAAAGAAGCATGAAATGAAATCTTTTTAGTAATGTCAAGTTCACAAAACTATTCTGAACACTCCCTTCATGTATAGAGTTTAACTCACTGAATGACTTTTGGTTAATAACACAAATAAGTAACCAATGTTTTGTACCGTAATTTATCTGACAAACCCAGACGACAGAACAACTATTTCCAGACAATAACAACTAAAAATCTCAATAAAAGTCATTTTGTTAAACTGTAGTGTTAAATTTTCTACATCAAATGTTGTTGGAGCAGCTCAATGCCATCAATAATTTTTACTGAAAAATGTTTTTTTCTTTTTTTAAAGCATGAAATAATTTAGCTAATTAAATAAAAATATATTTATTGAGTTAAATATGACAGTATTATAAAAGAGGGCCTCACAGTGGCGCAGTGGGTAGCACGTTCGCCTCACAGCAAGAAGGTCGCTGGTCGCTGGTTCGAGCCTTGCCTGGGTCAGTTGGCATTTCTGTGTGGAGTTTGCATGTTCTCCCTGTGTTGGCGTGGGTTTCCTCCGGGTGCTCCGGTTTCCCCCACAAGTCCAAAGACATGCGGTATAGGTGAATTGGGTAAGCTAAATTGTCCGTAGTGTATGAGTGTCAATGGGTGTGTATGGATGTTTCCCAGAGATGGGTTGCAGCTGGAAGGGCATCCGCTGCGTAAAACATGCTGGATAAGTTGGCGGTTCATTCCGCTGTGGCGACCCCAGATTAATAAAGGGACTAAGCCGAAATGAAAATCAATGAATGAATGAGTATTATAAAAGACTGTCTAAAATCAGGTTTAGACAGGTTAATTAAATAATCTAATAATAATTATAATAAAATGTTAAAATAAAAATCAGGTAAATATATTTACACTTAAAAGTAAAAAGTTAAATAAAATATTGCACAAATGAAACAAATCACAATCAAATATGCAAATTAAATTCAAATGAATATAATAAAACAATTTTTGGATGCATTTAAATAATATTTTTTTTCACATTAGAAATTGGGTCTGCAGGAAATGTATTATTTATTGTTATTTTAACAATAAAATAACATTGTTGTTATTTGTTATTTATTCGTTTGCTGAGCTAATTGAAGGCGACGTATACCCCCGGTTGCTACGCCCCTGTATACCACTGTAAGAGCGACCATTAATCAGCTTTCATTGTTCACCTCCGCAATATCCTACAGGCACTCCTAACTGCAATTTCCAGCAGGGGGAGTTATTACTGTATCTTTAGAAACGCTACAGTCAAAGATCCAAATGAGGATACCTTTATTCATTCATTCATTTTCATTTCGGCTTAGTCCCTTTATTAATCTGGGGTATATAATCTGGTATATTGAACCGCCAACTTATCCAGCATGTTTTACGCAGCGGATGCCCTTCCAGCTGCAACCCATCTCTGGGAAACATCCATACACACCCATTCACACTCATACACTACAGACAATTTTAGCTTACCCAATTCACCTGTACCGCATGTCTTTGGACTTGTGGGGGAAACCGGAGCACCCGGAGGAAACCCTCGCCAACACAGGGAGAACATGCAAACTCCACATATTTATTGAGCATATAACTGACCCAGCCGAGGCTCGAACCAGCGATCAGCGACCTTCTTGCTGTGAGGCGAACGTGCTACCCACTGCGCCACTGTGAGGCCCCGAGGATACCTTGGTATCAATCAAATAATATTTTATTTACGCATTAAATAAGAAACATAAGATAAAAGTAAAATAAGATAACCTAAGCACTGACATCATAAATTAATTGTAATTGCAAACTTTACATAATTATGAAACTTGTGTTTGGGCATTTAAGGTAAACTGATTTTTATTTACTTTTATTTAAACCAAAATTTTAATTAACTTGATTTTAAAGGGATAGTTCACCCAGGAAAAAAATCCTCATTTGCTCACACTCAAGCGGTTTTAAACTTTTTTGATTGAGTTTTTCTTCTACACAAAGCAAGATATTCTGAAAAATGTTGAAAAAAAGTAGCCATTGTCATCCAGTAACAAAACAAAAAAAAAGTTAATGTCTGTTTTTTCAACATTATTCAGTATATCTTCCCTTGTGGTCAACAGAAAAAGAAACTCAAACAGGTTTGGAACAAGTGGAGGATGAGTAAATGATGGCAAATTTACTTTTATGGTTACGTTATCCATTTAATAGAATTTTTCGATTTAACACGAGTTTTTCAACACATGACATTGGAATCAGCAGCTTTTCTGGTGAAAATACACTTTTCTTAAAAGGGGTAGTTCGCCCAAAAAGTAAAACTTTTTCACTTTTTTGCCTGATATAGAAGTCAATGGGTCCCAGCAACCAGCATTCTTCAAACCATCTTCTTTTGTGTTCAACAGAAGAAAGAAACTCACAAATGTTTAAAACCACATGACAGAGAAAGAGAGAGTACATTAACAGATTTCTTTAACAGATTTCTCAAAATTAAAGGGATTGTCCACCAACAAATTAATATCTACACACAGTTTACTCACCCTCAAGTTGTTCCAAACTGAACAAGACATAAAAGAAGACATTTTGAAGAATGTTGTAAACTGGTCTTCCATAATAGAAAACACCAACAACAAGAAAAACTATGGAAGCCAATGGTGACCGATTTTCAACATTCCGCAAAATATCTTCCTTAGTGTTCAACTGAAGAAAGAAACTCAAACAGGTGTGTTACAAGTAAAGGGTGAGTAAATGACAAAAAACTATGGGTGAACTATTCCTTTAAGTTTTAATTCATAGATTTTATGAGGTGTTCACTTCAATATATTGGAATCACAGCTTATGTATCTGGGGGAAAAACGGCCATTTCAGGCTATAACTTGCAGATTACATTAATTTGACCAATAGACATCTTTGCTGATTCTCTTCTCATTGCTATTATATGTTCTTTCGGCAGGGCATATCATTTTCTTCACGTGCAATGAGTTAATTACAGCACGGCTCTCCCTGCCTGACCTCCATAATGCAGCACACTTCAAAGCCCTCCAACACGTACTCTTGTTGATTCAGATGTTCTTTACTTGTATCTCATTGGAAATTAAGCTCTACTAACTGGCGTTGTTAGCAACTTTAAGAGAAGCGTTTAAAGCCTACTTAAATTCCAAATGGATAAGGGGGATCGGGCAAAACGTCTGGATGAGTTGTGTCTGCTCACATTGGCCAGACCCGTGTCTCAATTACAAATGGACTAACTGTGGTTGCCATTTCAAACATTTATATATCTCTGGTGCTTCTGTTATGGCTCTGAAGGGAGAAATAAACCCCTTTTAACCAATAATACACTTCAAATATATTGACTGATCTGCTGTACTCACTACTGAGAACAGTGTGTCTTTTGGATGGAAAGCGGTAAATTGCACCACTCAAAAGTACTATTATTTTTCCATTAATGTGCAAAATTCATGTCTCTTCTTATAAAGCAGGAGACTTATGAGTTCTATTGCTAATCTCTGGCCGGCCTTAATTCATTTTACGATTTTGGTATGCGATTGTCTTACTAGTTAAAAAGATATCATTTAATTTTCGAGACACGCTGATCGTTTGCTTGGAGTGAAGATTCGGTGTTCCCGAAAACAATAACAAAATGAAATCTTTTAAAACATCAGCCACATTAAATGGATCAGATGTCTGTCTTTGATATTAATGGGCAACTGAGGAAAATGAGTAACAAATACCAGCTGTCTGTCTCTCGCCCACCAACACCCACACATATGCACGCACTGTCATATGGATACAAATAAAACACATACATCAAGATATTGTCATTATAGTGCTTCCATGAGACAGGAGTAGAGAAAACATTTGATTTATAGATATTAAATCAATTAAAACATTTGATTAATAAATAAAAATTTGATCACAATTTTCTCACCCTCTAGTGGTTGCAAATCTTTCTCAGTTTCTTTTTTTATCTAACACATAAATACACATCATGGAAGTCATGGTCACAGCATGTTTTAAAATATTGTGTTTAGAAGAGGAAATAAACCCTGGTCTGGATCCTAGGGTGAGTAAATAATGAGAGAATTTTTCGTTTGAGTGTACTCAAACTGTACTTAAGTGTACTTTAACTGTAATTAAGACCAGGGTTTAGAAGCAAGATATCCCAATATTAAGAAGATATAAAGCTAAATACACCTCAAATTAAGCTTTCTTAAAGGGATAGTTCACCCTAAAATGCAAATGTGCTCTCTATTTTCTAACCCCAAAGTGGTTCCAAACATTTATGAGATAATTTTTTTTTTCTGTTGAACACAAAAAGATGTTTTGAAGAATGTTCGAAACTGGTAAACATTGACTTCCATAGTAGGAAAAAACAAATACTATGGAAGTCAATGACTACCGGTCCCCAACATTCTTCAAAATATCTTCTTTTGTGTTCAGAAGAGGAAAGAAGCCAAAGTAGGTCTGTAACAAGCTGAGGGTGTAAAGGATGACAACCTTTCTATTTTTGGGTCAACTATCCCTTTATCCTAACTTATCTTTTCTGTACACAGAAGTACAAATGCACATGAATCTGAAATGAAATGGTTGTAATTGAGGAACGCTTCTTTAAGAAGATGCTTTCAAAGAAGCAATTTCAACAACTACACAACCACGACACAAAGTTATAGAAGTGTACGCTTACTGTAAAGCAAAAGTATGCTATTTTTTATTTTATATAAAATGGATGTTTTTAAAATGAACAGTTTCTTCAAATCAAAGCTGTATGTCAAATTAAGTTCCACCGGCTGATAAAAAAAATAGCCACTGGGCGATACTCAATATTTTTTTTTGTTATGCATTTGGCAGTCACAAATCAATTATTTATGTCGTAATATAACTTCTATAGGGCCTCACGGTGGCACAGTGGATAGCACGTTCGTCTCACAGCAAGAAGGTCGCTGGTTCGAGCCTCGGCTGGGTCAGTTGGCGTTTCTGTGTGGAGTTTGCATGTTCTCCCCGTGTTGGCGTGGGTTTCCTCCGGGTGCTCCGGTTTCCCCCACAAGTCCAAAGACATGCGCTATAGGTGAATTGTGTAAGCTAAATTGTCCGTAGTGTATGAGTGTGAATGGGTGTGTATGGATGTTTCCCAGAGATGGGTTGCAGCTGGAAGGGCATCCGCTGCGTAAAACATATGCTGGATAAGTTGGCGGTTCATTCCGCTGTGGCGACCCCAGATTAATAAAGGGACTAAGCCGAAATGCAAATGAATGAATGAATGAATAACTTCTATAAGACAAATGAATAAACTAATAAAAAATAAATACAATTCTGATTATAAAATGTAGTATTAACTTTAACATGAAACTTATTCACTAGGAGGAGAAGCCAGCTAATGTTTCAAAGTACTGTCTCTGATGTACAATTTCAAAACGATTTTCACATGATGGATTTTGAGTGTTTAAGCTTTCAAATAACATTCAAATTTGAATGATTCTTAAATGGGTTTTCAGAAAAACTGCTATAATAAGAGGTCCAAACCCTAGCCAGCAGGACATCAGGATCATGAAACCCTAAAACACATATAATGGTGATACAACACATTATTTTAAATATTTACAGCAAAAAATATAAATGCATTTTCATATATGCTGTTTCAAAATACGCAGTTTCCTTCTTGTACTTGTATTCATGTATTAGTACTTGATTTGAAATCACAAAGAAAAAAATAATAGTTATGTGTTTGTGCAGTTATGCTATTTTATACAAGATATGCTATTTTACACACATAATTATTACTTTTTATGTTTTTCAGAGTGTCATGAAAAATGCCTATATTGTCAAGTCGATGAACAGCTCCATCTGCAAAGCAGGCGAATCCACCGAGACGTGTTTTTTGAGGTACTGTATATCTAGAACATAAGGAGGAAAAAAAAACATGCTGTCAGATGCTTGCTACGAATAATCCAGTTTTAAAGCCAAGCCAGCCATGACTAACTAGGAAATGACGTTATAGTTCACACAGTGCACACCTGCTTCCCTCACTGTATCTTTTCAAATATCTATTCTGTGGAATTATTTAGTTAGTCGAGTCTCCCAAGCGACAGAATAACAGATTTCTCACTGGTTGACTATGCTGTAAATATCTGCAACGGGTTTATATAGTGTCCATTTTTATGATTGTGACCGGAGAGAGGGGTTGCCTTTGGATGTTGGACCAGGCTTCTTGCTATTTGTCCAGGCACATCAGTTTGGATTTTCCCATTGCGTTTCTAGTCATTTGGAATTGGATTGGGGAAAGGCAGCCTCAAATGAAGGATAATCTCTTAGAGGTCCTTTGCAGTGGGGGGTGAGGCCCGGGAGCGGCCATTCACTTTTTTTTTTTTTTTAACACAACTGCAGCTGTATCTCAAAGCACTTTGATACAAAAAAAGCTGAATGTTTTGCAGGCAGATCCTTAGGCTGGTTGCGGAATTCTTACCTCCCACTGTTAGGGCCCTTTCTACCCCTGAAGGGGCCCCTGCCATAACTGCCAGTTACCCCAAGTCGGGGCCGTTTGCAAATTGAGCCTGACAAAAACGCTGAGGCGAAAACTGGTGCGTTTGGGAAATTAAACAGCGGCATGTCTAACTTTTTGACCACTGAGGTGTAAGGTGTGGATGTGGTTGCTGACTAGTTTTGCGGTCACAAATCTAGTTGTTTGCAAGTCACATCAGTCTATATATGCACCTGCAGCGCTGAATGCTGTTTTTCACTGTATAAAGCAGTAAAGATACACTGACTACATATTAAAATGTGGCAGGCGAGCGAGTCCTTCGTTGACGTGTTTGAACTCTCTGCTGAAAGTGTGATTTCTTGGATATTTTTGGAAAAAAATATGACGCACTAGATTTAATTCAAATAGTTGTGTTTTATGATATGAGAAGAAACAAGATGTGGTTGCCTTTGAAATGCTTAGAAAGGTGTTTATTCACAAACATAATGAGAAACATGAATATTATGAACCATCTTTGTGTCATTCGAATTAGTTTTTTTTTTATTAATTAATGACAAGATGAAGTCCTAAAGGAGAGAAATGAAAGCTTCCACTTAAAGTATGTGTGAATTAAAAATTTACAATGCTTCTTTTGCTAGTGCACATTGTTATTTTTTAAGTGAACAATTGATCTGTGCTTGTTTATCCACTGGAAAAAAGTCTGTTTTGGTCATCTTCAATCAAAGTCTGACCATATGCTTCTGTTGTTGTGGCGTTGTTGATGTCAGTTTGACATATTCAGCCACAATAATCTTAGCCACGCCTCTCTTACTGTAGTTTGCTATGAGGGAATTTTGCTCAAAAAGAAAGTCCCGTCTCTACTCAATATTCTGTTAAGTACATCAACACACTGGAGTAAAAGTCTCAGCAACTTCAGGTTCATGCAGAGTTTAAAGTTATTTTTTTTTATTAATAACGATAAGGAAGCAAGAGCAACAACAACAAAAGACTTTTTAAAATTTTTATTGGCATTTGAGCTCTCGGAAGATGTGCTGTACTGAAAATAAAAAATGACACAGACATTTTAATAAGCATATATAGTTGTAATGTTTACTGCCATCGTATTATTTTAAGCAGCAATCTCAAGTTTTACTTGATAAAATACACAAACATTAATTATAGATACTTGACTTGCTCAATGCAAATTGACATACTCCAACCTAGATACATAAACACTACATAAGTTAAGGTTGTAGTTACTTGTCATTGTTTAATCAAAGGTGTTTTATTGGTGCTTAATGCAGTTAAAACATATGATGCAGTAAGCAGTAAAGAGTACATTTACCTATTTGTTATATGTAAAAAAATGTCATATTAGTGCAAATTAAAGAATTGTACACAAACATTATTATTACAGTTTTAGTATTGTTTCAAAAATATTTAAGAAAAATACTTTAATTTTTATTAATATATTACTGTACTTTTATTAATAATACTGTGCTTTTTATTAATATAAAATTAGAATCCTCCCAAATGTGAACTGTCTTATTATTGTATCAAAATAAATATACCTTTATTTTTTATTTCAGTATATTTTAATGTACTAAAATTAATCCAACAGCAACTTTAATTTAATTTAATACAATTTAATAAAGTTTCCCAGTACTGGGTTACGGCTGGAAGGGCATCCTTTACGTAAAACATATGCTGGAATAGTTGGCGGTTCATTCCGCTGTGGCGACCTGATAAATCAGAGACTAAGCCGAAGGAAAATGAATGAATGAATTTATAAATAAAGTCTGCACACTTCTAACTGTTCCAGACATCTTTATTCTTTCTTATTTATTTATAATTATTGAAACAGGTAAAAAAAAATCAAGCAGTAATATTAATTTACTTCAAATAAAATAATAATAAATGTGAATATTTTTTTTCTGGGGTAAATTTTTCAAAAGATCCACATATTTGATTTTTTTTCCCTCTGCATCTTTGGTCATCTCTGTTAATTTCTCCATGAGAATGTTTTAAAAATGGTCATTAGTCCATCCTTGTTGTTTAGTGTTTACACATTTCTCACTTGCCAAATTTATTTATTTATTATGTGTGTGTGTGTGTGTGTTTGTGTGTGTGCAGTGCTTCAGTCCTCTTCACATGTCTGGCAGATGTGCTGTCTCCTGCGTTACAGTACAAGTAGGTGTAGCAGCTACATGTCAGTGGCACTGGGGGAGAAAGTACTATAAGAGTAGATGTGAGCAGGCAGGCAAGGGCTGGGTTGGACCTGGTTAAGTTTTCTTTTCTAATGGTTGGGATAGGGGCTGGGTTTGTGATGTCAGGCTGGAGGAAACAGATAAAACGTTTAGCGCGTTAGTTTGATCTGATGTGGAGATGTGGAGAGTGCGTGCAGCGGGACTCAGCTTGGGAATATAGACACACTGACGGAGCGCAAGAGGAGTCTCCGCACCATCTCAAGGTGATCCAGAGAGCCGTTTTCGCTTGGAACAGCATGCCAAAAAGACAAATCTCCTTTCAGTAACCTCACATTCTTGGATACTGATCAATATTTAAATAATAACAATAATGATGATGATGATAATAAAATCTTTTTAAGTGGACTTTCACAGCTCCCCGATATCTGAAACACTCCACTGTTAGAATAAACCACGACAGACTTTTGACGTTTTGGCGGTTTGTTCGCAGGACAAAGCGTGACCGCGAGCATTTGGACGCGACCCATTGCGCGCCGGTGAAAGGTGGCAACCTCAAATAACCTTTATCCAGCGTTACATCTCTCCAAACAACCTTACACTGTACAGACAGCAAACTATGTAAGTCTGCTACTAAACGCGATGTTATCGCTTTCATTCGACCACAATAAGGATAGCTTAATGCGCGCGTAAATGACCTAAAGTGAATGACAATTAGACGTTTGCGCAGGCAGTGCGCGCTAGAGGCAGCTTTTTTTTTAGGAGATCCCAGAGTCACGGGATGTTCTATTTGGATCATAGCACTCAAAAGGAAAGAAGAACAGTCTATTAGTAAATAGTTTGATGTCAGTTACTCACTGCTAGGTTGCATAGTAAATTACCAGAGGAACAAACAATCCACCTTAATGCACTGATTATTTGTACATCCCTTGCCATTAAAAGAATAGCAAGTGAAACCGAAGTTCTTTAACAAACGCCGTTAACGAAAAAAGGCTATTTAAAAGAATTAACTGTTAGTCCCTTCCCAAGTGTAGTTCAAAACAAACAAACAAATGTCCACGCATTGAAGGCTGCTGCTTCTCCTCAATAAAATGATGTTTTTTAGACTACTGGCTATTATTCTTGCAGTATTTCACACATGGCCGCTGAACAGCGCTCAGTCAGACCATATCCAGAAGTATATGCGGACACTGGCACAGAGAGCGGACCGAGCGCTGGCTGGAGAGCAGTGCGGATCTGTCAGTCGCATGCGGCCACCGCGCTCCACGGCGCACCAGTACCCTCTAGCGGGGGTGAGTGGAAGATACACTCGCTTGACAGATTTGCACTTGAGGAAAACTCACACTGTGAGGTCGTGTGCAGGTGACTGCAGCTCTAGTGCGGTTGAATTAACCAACTGGGATGCTAATGAGAAGGAAACATTTATTCAACCGCAGGAAGAGACTTTCATATGGAAGAAAGAAGGCAAACGGGCACAGTGGGCCACTGATCTTGCCTCGACTAAGTCACGAAATCCTCCTAAACACATATCAAAAGGACACCCTTTACAGACAGAACAGGGTGCTGATTTCATAGACAGCTTATCTAAAACCAGAAGGGTTGTACGGAGCCTTCCAGAGTTCAACAATGAAGAAGAAATCCCAAAAAAGTCCTATAACCACCACACAGAATACTTCACAGAAAACGAGGAGTACTCTGGGGAGCAAGAGGGGCTGCAGAGCACTGCTGGGGAGCTGTGGAGGGCTGAAGTTCGTGATGTACCCACAAAGTGGATGACAGGCATTTATTTCAGTGGTCAGGCGGAGCAACTAAAGGTGAACCCTGCGTTTGCCACAGAGCTTCCCCGTTCCAGATTCACCCTAGAGCTGTGGGTCAAGCCGGAGGGGGGCCAGAATAACCCTGCCATCATCGCAGGTGGGTGTGTTTGTGAATTCATACATCACTCTAATTTTTTAAAGAAACACTACTCTTTTTTTTTTTTTTTAAATATCAAAATATGTTCATTTTACAAATCCTCCAAAGAGGTAAACAGGTCAGTTTTGCCATTTTTGAATCCACCCAGCTGATATCTTGGTCTGGCTTGATTACTTTTAGCTTAGTTTAGCTTAGCTTAGCATAAATCATTGAATTGGATTAGACCATTAGCATCACGCTCAAAAAATGAGAAAAACAGAGTTTCAATAATTTTCCTTTTTAATCCTTGACTTTTCTCTAGTTACATTTTGTACTAAGACAGACAGAAAATGAATGTTGTAATGTACCAGTAGGTAACTGCATAATATAATTGCGCCTGTTGTAATAATCAAGTTCCTTGCACTTTTAACTTTCGGTCTTAGTACATGAAGTAACTACAGAAGAGTCAAGCCCATTTCCAAAAAAAGTGGAGTGTTCCTTTAAAATCATTCTTTTCTTGTTGGGAGGTAGCGTTACAGCTTGGTTTTCTAGGAATTGGAATTGTCATTTGTCATTACTTAAAGCAGCAGTTATTAGATGAAGGATACATTATTCACAATTAGCAACTGTCTAATCAGAATAAATACTGATGTAAGGGGTCCAGCCATGCAGACCAAATTGATTATGGGAAGTCAGATTCATTCCTCGAACATGCCTCAGTTCATCAAGTGCATCAACTGGTGTGCGGTGGACTCTGTGTTGTGTCACAGCTTTGACACATTGTTGTTTCATTTAAGAGGCCTTTGTTTGAGGATATCAGCTGACAGGCAGATGAAATGAGAATGTGGAAATCAGCTGCTTACGAGGTGCTAACGATGAGTAGTGGTAAAGGGTGGAGTGTTATAGGAACAAGTGGCCACCACCTGCTCAGTGTGTCCTGTCTGCTGTGTTTAATCACTGGTTTTGTGCATATGGTGCTCTGTGTTACCAAGGTTTGATTCATAAGCAGAATGTTCTACACACAGTACTTACATTTTCAGCTCAACTGTGGGATTTATTTCTAACTTTTTTAATATTGAGAATTAATATAAAATAATTGAAATTAAGAGATCATATGAAAAAATATGAAAAACATAATTTTAGTTTTATTCTGTAAACAATTTTTCGTATTTTATATAGAAAATTATGTGATTTGTAGAGCATCAACATAAAAGGTTTTTAGGCATGTTTGTTCTTTTTTAGACAATTCTACTGTTTTATCTCCAATATTTGGTTGCATATTCCTGATTTTCAATCAAAACATATGAAAAGATTAATTATCCTGACCAGTTGTCATTCGTTATATGCTCTAAATAACAATAATTTTATTTGAAATTCTGAAGAAATATTATCAGATATTTATAGAAAAAAAGAGAACATTTTACCCAAACACATGCCTAATACATTCCAAGGGAATTTAAATATAGAATTTATTAGGCATGTGCTTGGGTAAGGTGACACGGTGGCGCAGTGGGTAGCGCTGTTGCCTCACAGCAAGAAGGTCGCTGGTTCGAGCCCCGGATGGGTCAGTCGGCATTTCTGTGTGGAGTTTGCATGTTCCCCCCTTGTTTGTGTGGGTTTCCTCCGGGTGCTCCGGTTTCCCCCACAGTCCAAATACATGTGCTGTAGGTGAATTGAGTAAGCTAAATTGTCCGTAGTGTATGTGTATAAGTTCTGGTCCTCCAGGTTGGGGGTTGAGCGTTGGGCTAACAACCCACCTCATAAAAACTAGATGTTACGAAACAACAACATGGTGTGGCTAAATAACTTCGATATAAATGGCCCTGTGAGTAAGTGTTTGGGTAAAATGTTAATTTATGTTTTTTTGTTTCTATTAAGATCTGACAATATTTCTTCAAAATGTAAAAATAATATACTGTATATATATTCCATTTTGGGGCAGCATGGTGGCGCAGTGGGTAGCACAATTGCCTCACAGCAAGAAGGTCGCTGGTTTGAGCCCCGGGTGGGTCAGTTGGCGTTTCTGTGTGGAGTTTGCATGTTCTCCCCATGTTTGCGTGGGTTTCCTCCGGGTTCTCTAGTTTCCCCCACAAGTCCAAAGACATGCGGTACAGGTGAATTGGGTAAGCTAAATGATCCGTAGTGTATGAGTGTGTATGGATGTTTCCCAGTGATGGGTTGCAGCTGGAAGGGCATCCGCTGTGTAAAACATATGCTGGATAAGTTGGTGGTTCATTCTGCTGTGGTGACCCCAGATTAATAAAGGGACTAAGCCGAAAAGAAAATGAATGAATGAATATTTTATTTTGATATTGTATTTGTTATGCATGGCCAGGTAAAATATCCATCAGACCCATCAGTAAAGTCCATCAAATTTTCATTTATTCACTAGAGGACCTTATTTAGCCTACTCCTTTCTTGTGGTATGCGTTTGACAGGCAACTGACAAAGCACATACTATGATTACAAATACTAAGTAAATAAACAGAATAAGCTGTGGAACATCACAGAAGGTGCTGGATCCCTCAAGGGAGTCTTCATAATCAGGTAAATGTGCATTTTGTTTTGCATGGCTGCTGAGGAGGGTCAATGTGGAAATGATTATATCTGGAAGTGCTTCTGAGACTAGTTCCCAGTAAGGAGAACAAAGCCCAGAGTTCTCTGGTTGTAACCTGTGCAATGCCCTTCCTCTGCCATGGATGCCAAAATACATGCTTTTAGGCGAAAGGGGGTGCAAATATTATTCATCTGTTGTAACAATGATGAGTCATCTATCAGACCTCAAAGAGAGCATTAGATAATCCATTTTAAAATCATCCACCACTTGGATAAAATCAGTATTCCCCAATGACGTCAAATCTCACTAACTTCTCAAATAAATGAGGGTTTCTACCATATTGCTATTGTTAAGATTGTATTATTTTACTTTGACTTATTCGTCATCATCACTTAAATTATGTGAACATTGACTCCAGCCTCTTCTGAGGTCAATAGCTTTCTTTTAACAATCAGTGGATGAATCTATTGTTATAAAGCCAGTTTTTTAAAAAAATCCCCCACACTGCCAAATGAGTGTTCAAAGGCTTTACTGGAAGTGGTCTTTTCTTTCACTAATAAGTGATACTACTCAAAAACATTCACTTTTTCTCTGTCTCCCATAAACACTTATCACATCGAAGTCATCACTCATGCAGGGTTACAAAGAAAGTATTTCTTAAGCAGAATCGGCACACTTTGTCTCATGCCAAACTCGGCACTCTGGGCAAGTCTGAGGTACTACTATTAGGAGTACTTAATTTAGTGGGAGAGAGACATTATAAAAACAGTAAGATAAGAAGTCAGACTTTGAAAATGTAGTAGCTTCCAAGTGGAAAGTACTCTAGAAAGGTTTATTTTTCAGGGCTGATACATGCAGAAATTAGCAGATGTTGTCACAAGCTGGAGCCTTGCAAACACATCGGCAGGCTTTTCCAGTGAATGAAATTTCAGTGTGGTCTGCGTCCCTCAGGATATTTTGTTTAAAGCTGCCCATCTCTCGTTCTCCCGTTTGCAGGGAATAATGCACCCGAGTGTGTATATGCCTGCATGTGCGTGTGTTGTTGGGAGGGTTGAAGGGGTTCCCTGACCTCTCTCTGTCCTTCCACGGTAACATCTGGCTGCCAGATGTGACTGCTCCTAACTAAAGGCGGCTGGGAATATCAGTGGATTTGTTGAATGAAAGTGACTTAAACTCTTAAACTCTTTAGATAATTAAAAGACACTTTCTGTGCGCTTAATGAAGATACATTTTTGGTCATTGACTTATTTGTTTGTCTGTGTGTGTGTGTGTGTGTGTGTGTGTGTGTGTGTGTGTGTGTGTGTGTATTTTAGGTGTGTTTGACAACTGTTCGCATCCCTTGAGCGAAAAAGGCTGGTCTGTCGGCATTCGAGCAGCAGACCCTACAGGAAGAAAAGATGGCAGGTTTTTCTTCTCCCTTCGCACTGATCGTTCGCTTAAATCCACCACTATCATCGGACATCATCGCTACCAGCCCGACAGCTGGACGCATGTGGTTGCCAGTTATGATGGCCACAAGATGGCACTGTATGTAGACAATTTCAAAGCTGGCGAGAGCAGTGAACAATCGGGTGACCTATACAGTTCCTATATCAAGGCCTGCCGGTTGTTTCTGCTTGGCGGAGACCAGTCGGATCATGAGCACAGTTTTCGTGGACATTTAGGAGGTGTCGCTCTCTGGGGTTATGCACGCTCTCATGAAGAACTTCTTAAAAGCCACCAACCCCATTCAGAGAGGCAATCTCCGCTCTTGTCCCAATGGGCAGATTTCTCAGAAGCTGAGAACCAGTGGGTGCCCTATAAAGATCGTCACAACCCAGTAATCGTGGCTCTTCCTGTCCCAGAGCGACAGATTGTGTCTCCGTATCTGCCACCTCCATGTGGCGTGACTGTGTGTGACAATTTCGATGTCGCCCTTAGTTATAACAAGCACTGGCAAATGCGAGCTGAAAAGAAAATTCGTTACCGCATTGTGAACATCTGTAAAGACAACTACAGTGACCCAACAGTTTCCCTGCAGCAGATCCAGCTCCAACACCAGGCTTTAGAAGATGCCTTCCATCCCTACAACATCACCTTAGAGCTCAGCATTCACACCGTAAACAACTCTTCGCTCCAGCGGCGCTTCATCCTCAGCAACTGCAATATTGCCAAGGTTGGCAATCGCCACTGTGATCCAGAGTGTGACCATCCTCTTACAGGTCATGATGGGGGCGACTGCTTGCGCATGGGCCCCTGCTACAACTGGAAGCGGCGGGATGGAGTCTGCAACCCAGAGTGCAACAGCATTCACTATGATTACGATGATGGTGATTGCTGTGACCCTGAGGTCACAGATGTCGCAAAGACCTGCTTTGATCCAGAGTCTCCTCAGAGGTGAGCTTGTTCTACAATATGGTTCCACTTTGGCAACTAACTTGAACTCAGGCACAATATTTAGTGAGGGTTCATGTTTTGGTCTTAATTTGAGAATTCAAAACAAATTGTAGCAAAAACCCTCAGCATGATACTTGACTGCCTACTTGCTTCTATTGCAATTGATTCAGATTATGTAGTCTACTACCATGTCCTTACATCAGCTATGTACATTCATGTGATTAGCAGATGCATTCTTAACAAAATGGTTTGCATTAAAGTGCCAAGACAAAACAATTGAAAACATTCTCTATTTGTAGCCGGTGGTTGGTGTGAACTGGCTTTAGAGTTACATGCTTGTTAAATGTTCTCACAGCAGCAGCAGGAAAAGGAAACTGGCATGTCTTATTGTGAAATAGTGTTCACTTGTTTTTTCTTTGTTTTTTGTTATTTTCAAGATTGTCAGAGAATTTTGTGTTACTCAACATGCAAAGCATACAAATCGGCCCTCTGGAATAGCTTTAAAAAGCATGCAGAACTTGGATGCAGAACTGAGCCAAAGTATACACTTAATGTGGCTAAACAACAAAACCAGAGGTCTCAGCTCTATTCATTGTGAAAGGCAGGACAGTTTTGCTCCTGTACAGACTGTTTGATGGCTTGCCACAGTGTCTTTCATTTTTCTGGTGCTACAAATATAATTTCATGTCCACAAAGGCATATAAAAATTGCAAGCAAAGGATTTCAAAATATTTAAATGGTCATGCTTTAATAATGTTAGTATTTATTTACTTGTTTCAAATCTTATATAGATCAGATTAGACATACATCAAATGCATCATTTTAACATTCTGTAATTTTTAACTGTGCTAATTACAATAGTTTGCATATATCTTTCATATCTGGCCTGAATCACATATCAGCAGGATGAATTTGCTATTTGTCAAAATTCCAGATGCAGCCTGGGAAGTGTTGTTCCAGGCTCAGTGTGTGTCAAGACCTTGGGTCTCAGTCACCAGCTGCTGTCATTATACGGTTGCTTGAGAACAAGTTTTCTTCAAAATTCACCTATCTGATCCTGAAGAACTTCTATAGAGATTAATAGTTCCCCAATGATATTGGTAGACAGTTGTCTGAGATACACTCACTTGGTTGTTTTCCACTTCCAAGAGGACAGTTTATAGTGAAAATCCACAGGCATAAATATTTTTTTCTTTCAATGATTGGTGGATAATAAGTTGAGTGGCATTCCACTTTCTTGTTACCTCCTGGTGGTAAATGACAACTACATATATATTTTGCCTGCAGGCCAAACAAAATAAATAAGAAATAAAACTATATTGACAACCATTCAAAAGTAATTATATGTTTTTTAAATCAATTTTTAATTAATAAATGACTTTATTCAGTAAAGACATTCATGATATTATGAAAGATTTGATCTGTTCTTTTGAACTTTGTATTAATCAAAGAATCCTAAAACGATATAATTGTTTCCACAAAATAATAAATAGCACAACTGTTTTCAACATTTTAATAATAAGAAATTAGCAAATCAGCATATTCAAATGAAAAGCGGCATCTCAAAATATATTAAAATAAAAAGCAGTAATTTTTTATTTGTAAAATTATATGTGTTTGTACTAATCAAATAAATGCAACTTTGGTGAGAATTGGAAACAACATTTTGTTGACCTCCTTAAATGGATAATTCACCCAAAATTAAAATTCTGTCATCATTTACCCTTTACTTGTTCCAAACCTGTTTGAGTTTCTTTCTTCTGTTAAACACAAAATAAGTGATTTTGAGAAAAGCTGGAAGCATGCAACCATTGACTTCCATAGTATTTTTTGATTCTTACTATTGAAGTCAGTTAAATAATAAAGAAACTTTTGAGGATTTGTAGTAGTGATCTGGAGTAACACACTGTCCTTGGCATGCCATAGTCGAAGAGCAATCCAAAGGTACACAGTAACGCAAAGGTTCATTTACTGGAGTTATTTTGCTCTACATATGATGTGTCAATAGGAAAAAAAGCTAATAGTCAACAGGACTGGATTAACTTTGGGCTTATAGACTAAGCCCTTAGAGATGTCTTTTCTAACCATTCTGGAAGTGCATGTCACTTAGGCTGCAGTCCAGAGTTTGCAGAGAATTAATGCAGGGATGACATTTTGATGGCAATTGTATAGCATGCTTTTTATGCGAAGGTCTGGGATTTTAATGTTTTGCTGTGTGAGTTATAGCCCAGGTATCTGCTGCTGGGCAGTGAAGCTCGAGCACTTGCCAATGGCTGTCACTACACAAATTTGTTGTTGAAGCAGAGAGAAACAGCACAGGGGAACCACCAGGTGCTTTTTGGCTTGCTTCAGAAATGGAAGGAGATGAAAGCAGAGACATTTTAGTTCAGATATGTAAGCCAATAGAACTGAACTACCTGATAACTTTTCTCTTTAGTAATTAACTTTGATAGATGCTTAGCAGTTTTGACGATTTATGATGTATTTACATCTTTATTCATTCTGCTGTGAGATTGCCGGATCAGTGGTTTTGAAAATGCATTTCAGGGTGTGTTCACACTTGGCCGGTTTGGTTTGATTAAAACGAACTCTGGTGTGGTTCATTTGGGTAACTGTGAACACTGCCTTCTGAATCTTGCATGGCCCAAACAAATGGTTCCTAATTGACTCTGGTGGTCTTAAGTTGTTGCTTTTTTAACACAATGTTGTCCATTGCAATTCAATACAGGCATATTCTTTACACAATTCATAACCATGTATCATTTTTGGTTTTGGTCAAATTAACTAAAAGAAGCAAAATACAAGTGTAAATACCACTTTGAATGTTTTGATATGCTGTTGGTGTGAGTTTGGGTTGGAATTACCAGTTGGAGTGTTGGAGGATGGGGCAGGACTAAAGGGCAGTAGGAGTACTTGGCAAACCTGTTTGGAAGCAAAAATTTTTTTTGGTGCTGATGATAACAGTACAGAAATTAGCAAAGGCATCTTTGTTGATATGAATGTTAACCCAACTAAGATAAAGACCCTAGATATAAAATTGTTACTTTCTGTGTCACAAATCAATGTTTATTAGTACTTATAAAGTATGATCTTATTCTACATCCATAATCCTACCCAATACCTAAACTCAACTACTACATAAGATATTTTCAAAAATGCTGAAAACCTGTAACCATTGATCTCCGTAGTATTTGTTTGACCTACTATGGTGGTCAATGGTTAAAGGTTTCTAATATTTTTTTCTAAATAAATTATTTTGTGTTCAATTTCAACAGAAAAAAGGTAACTCCTAACGGTTTGAAACCATTTGATGTTGAGAAAATTGTGAGTCAATAAAATTTTTTTGGTGAAATATTCCTTTAAGGTCTGGATTCTGTGTAGGCCATTTTATGACTGTCTGTTTCATCATCTTTTGTTTTCCAGATGTAATTTCACTGCATTAGCAGTGTGTTTGGGATCATTATCATTCTGAAAAATAAAACCTTTACCAATAAGTGCTTTCCAGAAAGAATGGGATAATGGATTACTGTACTTTTAAGAATTCAAGAAATGCAGCTCAAACTAGATCAAACCAGAATCTCCAGCATGTTCATTGAAGGCTGTAAGCACTCGTTCTTTCACATATCTTAAACACTCTCGCTTATTCTCCTTTGGCTTATAGCCTGCTTTATCAGGGGTTGCCACAGTGAACCGACAATTTCTTCACACAGAAATGTCACCTGGTCAAGTTGGGACTCAAACCAGTGACCTTCTTGCTGTGAGGCAAACGTGCTATCCACTTAGCCACTTAGCCTATATGTTAAACAATTAGACAAAAAATAGATAAGAAAAAAGAAAAACAAATAACAAATTCAGCTTTAAATTACACGAAAAAAAACGATGCAACATTTGTGAGCACATTAAGCTTTTTTAAACGTATTTTATACACACTTATCTCAAGTGTGTGTGTGTGTGTGTGTGTTTTCCATATTGGTTCTTTACAGATACATATTAGTACCCAAACAGTACAAAGATATACTCATTGAAAGACTACGGCCCCAGTGACAGCTTTTGTACCTTTATTTCTGAGTGTGTTTGTGCTGTTGAATCTTCTTATGTTTTTATTAGCTGTTGTTTGGGCCTCACAGTGGCGCAGTGGGTAGCACGTTCGCCTCACAGCAAGAAGGTCGCTGGTTCGAGCCTCGGCTGGGTCAGTTGGCATTTCTGTGTGGAGTTTGCATGTTCTCCCTGTGTTGGTGTGGGTTTCCTCCGGGTGCTCCGGTTTCCCCCACAAGTCCAAAGACATGCAGTATAGGTGAATTGGGTAGACTAAATTGTCCGTAGTGTATGAGTGTGAATGGGTGTGTATGGATGTTTCCCAGAGATGGGTTGCAGCTGGAAGGGCATCCGCTGCGTAAAACATATGCTGGATAAGTTGGCGGTTCATTCCGCTGTGGCGACCCCAGATTAATAAAGGGAATAAGCCGAAATGAAAATGAATGAATGAATGAATAGCTGTTGTTTTTGTCTTGTTGTTTTCTTCCATGAATAAGCATTTTTGCGGCATCAGTTGGTTTGTGGACTCCCCTGTGGGATAGTTTATAAGGAAAAATGGACAACATGTGATTTTATTTATTTATTTATTTATTTATTTTTTGCCTGATAATTGATTTGATTCATCGGTCTCTATAGCAATATATTTTTATATGCTCAACATATTCAAGGGTTAGACTGGTAAATACTGTCAGCACTCACTGCTTACAGTTATTAGTAAACCACTAATGTTCGTCAATTCTTTATGTCAGAATTGAGTTTGAGTATTGTTTGGTTTAAATGACTAATTATTGTAGACACTAGAAATATTATTTGTTTTAGCCTCATGGACTGTAAAATCAGATTTTGTTGCTTAAAATACAAAGGTATTTTAGCTTCTTTTAAACATTGATGAATATGTCATTTGTTTTATATACTATGGATTTGTTTAAACCGGAGATAATTTGTTTTTCAAGTCAGATCTTTAGGATTGGCTGGCCTCACTGCCAGATTGCATGTCATGAAATCAGATTTGTTCATTTTATTCATCAGAACATCACTGCTGCAAAGGCTTAAGAAAATCAGTTATTTTGTGAAAAGAGGACAAGAAATTGGAAATTCTGTTTATGATGGTGTTTCTAATGTTCAGTCAGGAAGATAAAACACACTGAAAAACTGAATAATTCATAACTTTCTCGAATTTTCATATTTATTTACAAAAATATTCATATTTATCAGTATTTTAAAAATTTTCTATTGGAAAAATGCACAATGAATAATGTCAACAATGTGACTTTTCAAATAAAATAAAAAAAATTTTATTACCCTTTATAGAAATCTTTTGTTTTATAATTAGCATATAAATAGCATAATTTCTATCAACAAATTATGAGCTTTATTCTGAAAATAAAGCACATAAATACTGATTAAGAACACAACTGTACCTTCACGTATCACTGTGGACAATATTTGGCCTTCAAACCATTAATCTAAATATGTTTTATTTCCAGTTCTGCATCTTGTTGTATTTACTTGATGTCTTTCAACAATGTAATTGTTAAATAAAACTTATTTGTAGTACACATTTTTAGAACATATTTGGAACAGCACACTGTTCTACTTTAAGTCATGTGAATGTAATTTCTTGAATAATTTGAATTATTTAGCTGAAATAGCCCATTTGGAGAGATTTAGGCCACTAGAGCTGTCAAGAATATTGGCCCGACCTTTGCTTCTTTAATAATAATAAAAAAAAAACTACCATGCATGGTTCATTCTCGAATGGAACGGGTCCAAGAAACAGTAGGTGGTTCAGCTAATAGGCTCGACCCTTCGGCATGATCCAAAGGGCATTAAGAGCCGGACCTCTTCAAACCAACAGACCATTGATATGAGGTGTAAAGGCTTAAGCATGCAGCTAAGAAAGCAAAAGAGAAAAATGACACGTGACATATTCCAAGGTAAAAATAAGTTAACATCACACATCAAAGCGCCTCTGTGGCGATTTATCACAGCTGGAGGTGGAATAAAAAGTGGGTAGTCGTTTCATGGGCCATAAACAGGTCAAACAATTATAATCTCTAATCATCATGACATAAAGTGTTTTTTTATGAGTGTTGTTATGAATTTAAAAATGCATATATAACCACATATATATAATCTTACTGCCTTACATTTAATGTTATTTGCTTGCAAATTCCAGTTGCTTAAATAGAATTGTGATTTTAAAGTAAGTTGTTTATTTATGACCCTGGTCCACAAAACCAATTTGATGTTGCATGTTTATATTTTTGTCAAGTATTTAGTTTAGTTTTTTAACCTTTACATTCCAGATTTTCAAATAGTGGGATCTCTGCCAAATAGAGTCCTCACAAAGTATACATCTGTGGACAGCTTATTTATTCATCTTTCATGTCATGTATAAATCCCAGTTTTCAATAATGTGAAAATGTCTGTGCTTTTAATTCAACATTGGACACTAGGAAGGATGGAAACAAAACAACCTTTTAGGAGATCAACATAGATGAGTTGTCCAATTAGGAGATGAAAGCTCTTCGATCTGAGTCTCAATCCATCAAAGAAATCTATTAGTAAATGTTGAACTTAACTGAATGCATACTTAAGAAGTGTTTATCATTGTTCGTTTATTTGAGCTAAACTTGTTTTCTATATCGATTTCTTTATGCTGCAGAGCTTATTTGAGCGTGAAGGAACTGAAAGAGCTGCTTCATCTGAGCAGTTCAGACATGCTCAACGTGTTCTTCGCCAATAATTCGGCACGTGAGGAGCTGGCTGGAGTTGCCACCTGGCCATGGGCAAAAGAAGCTCTTACTCATCAAGGTAAGCTGTCCAGTTGCATGTAATACACGAGCTCATGAAGGCAAGAGCACAACTCTAGTTTTATTAGAAAAAGGACTTTAAAAAAAGGCAAAATATCAAATAATGACGTATAAAGGTGTATTTCACACAAATATTTTAATTTACTGTTCATTTATGCACAGCTGCAAGTTGTGGAGGCTTTTGTTCCTTATGCTATCAAAGTTATGTGCACAATGCCAGGCAAAATAAGGTCATGTGCACACAAAGCAAACGTCTGCCAATGCCCCAATGACGACATTTCAGTTTACCTATATCTTCTGTCCTACATCATATTGGCATTAGAGTCAGCAGCACAACATGCAAGTGTTGAATTGCCTATAGTAAACACACAGCCTGATCTGATATGGAAGACACTTTCGAAGAAAGTGTTTTTAACATTTATTTTTTGGTGCACAAAATAGTTCTAATGGTTACAGTTGAACCACAGTAGTCTAATTTACTCATTTACCCTTCTGCATCTATGGTTTTATTATAGTGATGGTAATAAAATGCATATTTGCATTTATAGCTTAGCATTTTTACACATCAGAAGTAAGCATTAATTTACATGTTAGTTGACTGCCTGGGACAACAACCACTTGGTAAAATTTGGACTAACTTTTCATTGAAGTGTTAATGATAACCTGAAAGTTAAAGGGACAGTAGGTGATCTGCCAAAATGCAAACCGGTTAGCATAATAGCTTTGGAACCCATGTGAATATAAAACCAACTTCACCTCAGTAAAGCAGGCTAGGTGGAATAGCGCTATTTACTTAAAAACTAAACTAAATAAAATAAAAATTAAACTAAATAAAAAATCTACATTATGGATGCTGTAAAAGGTCCCTTATGAAACTGGAAATAGTCACATCAATCTATCGCCGGAGGATTTCAGTGGCTGAACAACACTTCCATGCATATAACCCATTCATAACAACATCTATATAAGCTTTGGATGTCTTAAATTCTTTTAAAACATAACACTACCTGTCTAAAAGAAATACTGCAGCCATGGTGTCATCCTTCCTCCAGCGTCCAAAAGTAACTCCAATACTGATTCAGGATTTTTAAGTTTTGATTCAGCATTTGATGTTACCGCTGTGATCTCATGTGCCACGTGTACACATGAACGTGCGGCGTGGCGGATCTGCGTGAACAGATGCGCAGATGTACAAATCTACATTTGTTGACAGACAGTTTGGGCTACTTATCAGAATTATGGGAAATGTCGGCCTGACAATATTTAATTGGGTGAACATTTTTTAGTTTAATGCCTTACCCAGAAAATAAAAATACATTTAAATACATTTAGATCATTTACTTTAATCATTACTATTGGGATGTGAAGAGACTTTCAACCAGCAGAACAAAAAATGTTTCTGAAGACAATCACCTACTGCACCTTTAAGAGGATTTGTTACATGATTGGGATGGTAGGATACAGGTGGTTTAATGCAGCATTTTTGGTATACCCCTATGATCCTGGTATGTGTTGACTGATGTACACTTGTACACTATACACATTATAATTGTTCTTTTGAAATGCTCTTAAATGGACACACACAAAAAATGACTTTCAAACTACTTATTTAAAATGAGTTGAAGGCACAATTCTTAAGATTTTTGAGGGGACAACTTAACTGTTTTATGTTCAATCCACTTAAATTTGTAAAAATGAAGTTATTTGTGTTGGGACAACATGAAGGAATTATGTGAGACCAGGCATTTTTTTTACAGTGTAGTTTACCCAAATACCTATTTACTCATCCTCAAGTGGTTACAAACCTTTATGAGTTTTTTTTATTCTGTTGAACACAAAAGATATTTTGAAAAAAAGCTGAAAACCTGTAACCATTGACTTCCATAGTAGGAAAAAGAAAATAATATGAAAGTCAATGTTATCATATCTTATTTTATGTTCAGCAGAAGAAAGAAAGTCAAGCAGGTTTGGAACGAGTGAAGGGAATGTAAATGATAGAATTTTCAGTTTTGTGTGAACAATCCCTTTAAAAGTGCGAAATAGATTTATTTTTTTTCCTACGTTTGACAGCTCAGTTTAGTGGCTAATAAAGGGATCAGGACTACATGCATTTTTTTTTGGTTGGCATAAGAAACAAGATAACATGAGAACAAACCTTTGAAATAAATGCTGAACAGCTTTTTCAAAATAAAAGACCAGACCTTCACAACAAAGACAGTTACGCTAGATCTGCCTTCTGACCTCCAAAGCCAACTGGGTTCATTCTACCATGGACAATCTCAAGTTAAGACGTCAGTTGTTTCCTGTTTCTACATTCCCCACAGCACATGTGTTTTTTTGTAGCTAATGCCATACATCTTGCCTTTTTTTGATTGCCTTAAATCTTTTCCTTAAAGAAATTCATTCTTGCCTCTTCCTCTTGTTGTCTGTATTTGCCTTTGTGATATTAATGGGCCGTAATCTCAAGCATAAAAGAAAACACTTGCAGCATGCATAGATTTCCCAGTAGATTACCTCTTAATCATTACAGCTGTCCACAGGGAGGGAAGAAAAGGAACTCGACAACAAACAAACAAAAACAAAAGAAGGGTATTAACCTGTTGCCATCTCAAAACTGCCAGCTTATTTTATAGTACCCGTCGTTTCTGTGTTTTAGAGCTCATTAAAGTGGTCTCAGTTAAGTCCAGATTTCTCTCAAGCAGGAAGGTTTCTTATATAAGGCCCCCTCCCATTGGTCCAGGATGCATGATAAGACATTGTGGTCTTGGCTTTTTGGGTTATAGCTTTTGTTAATGAGTTCGTTTTGGCGTGGGCATAGAACGTGAACTTTTAAACCGATGTTAGCATGAGTAATTAGCGCCAACTTGATTTTGTGAGTTTCAGTTTGGTAGTACATTTTCTTGAAAAACCATACAGTCTGTGGTACGTGTTAATACTTTACATTAATGTTAAATTTGTTAATACTTGCTTTATCATATTGCATTTTACTAATATTGAGATAAAAACCTTACTGTAAAGTGTTCCCAAATTTCATATAATTAATACATTTAATTATGTAGTATTTATAGACATATATCTACAGTTTCACAGTACATTTTAACAGGATATATAACTTTTTGATGGTAACTATATTTGCACTGAATTGTATAATTGTGCTATTTCTGTCTTATTGGGTAAGCAGCCAAATAATAAACCGGATAATCCAGTCGGTAATCACCAAATTAATCTCTCCAGGATGGGGTCCTGATCTTGGGTGTTTTTTTATTGTCTGAGCTCAAGGTAGATCAAATTAAGAGGAAACAGTGAACCATGAAATGCTGAAATAAATAACTGACCAGAGTGTTAGGTCTTAGGGGTTATTTGTATTTCGCAGGTTTGGTTTGATTAAAATGAACTCTGTTGAGTTTAAGGGGATAATTCACCCCAACATGAAAATTTACTCACTATTTGCTCATCCTCACATGGTTCCAAACATTTATAAATTTATTTGAACACACAAAAAAAGATCTTTTGAAGAATATTAGATCCGGAGTAACATGTAAAGACAGGTAAAATGTCTCTGTGAAAGGGTCAATACCCTGTCAAATAATTTTATAACAGCCTCATTAATATTTATATTTTAATGACAAATTCAATTTATACTACTGTAGACGAGGTCAAGACAAATATTAATAATCCTGTTATAAAATGCATTACACAATTAAAATGATCTCATGGCATGTTTATGACTCTTTGTGATGTCAAATTGTCATGATAAAGAAAGTTGCAGGTTATGATGAATTTGTTTATGTCAAGTTGTCATAACAAAGACATCTCAAACAATGTCATCTTTGCATTTAAAATGACATGCTTTCAGTGAATGACACTTAATGACAGTTGTCATAAGCATGCACGATGAAAATCATTCATAATCATGATTATAAAGGTTTCATGACAGTCTACTGAACACCCCATTCAAGTAAAGTGTTACAGAAATGAGTAACCATTGACATCCACAGTAGGAAAAACAACTACTTTTAAAATCAATGATTAAAGGTTTCCAACATTTTTTGCAATACAGCTTCTTTTGTGTTCAACAGATGAAAGGAACTCAAACATGTTTAAAACATGTGAAGGGTGAGTAAATGACAGAATTTTTGGTACACTTGAATGTAAACACCACTGATGTGTGCACAGCCTACAATCAGTAAGGAAAATCATAGTGTCCTGCTGACTGATTTG
Source organism: Danio choprae (assembly GCA_903798125.1). Taxonomy (NCBI): domain Eukaryota; kingdom Metazoa; phylum Chordata; class Actinopteri; order Cypriniformes; family Danionidae; genus Danio; species Danio choprae. The sequence goes on from CAIGQW010042275.1 coordinate 879,754, forward strand.
ATCACTGCTCCATTGCAAAGTTTTGTGCACATTTGCAGTCAATATGTCTACTTGGCACTTTTTTACTGAAAGAAACCTGATAAAATGACATCCAACTCTGTCCCTGTTTTTAAACTCAACTGGACCCGAATGTAAATATCATTGACATGTACTGTACATAACCTGCAGCCCCACAGTCAGCAAAGCAAAATCCTGCTGTTCTGTTGACTGATTTGGCCATTATCATTTAGATGATTTTTCATAAATGAAAGATTATAACGTTTTGGACTCAAACCTACAGGGGTCTCAGGTCAAAACTGTGTTTTTTTTCAACAGCTGTAATACAGATTCGAGAGGTGGTCTGAAACATGAAAGGTAGCATGACTGACTGACCGCACTGCTTTGAATCACACAGAGATATGGCCTCTTTCTTATTTTCACAGCGATATGGCTCCATTCTTGTTATGCCCATAATCCACCTCTTCTTTTGATTTACCATCATGTCAGAAACAGTGGTGCAAGATGATCTTTGTCCACGAATGTTTCTGTGGACCTGCATGGAGGTTAAAAAGTGAGATTAGTTTCTCATAAAGTAGGGGAATTGGGTTTACGGTATGGGTTTGGGCAACAGCCTGCCGTGGTTTAATTCCACATAAATCATGAGCTTATTTGCGAGAGAACCTTGAAGTCTTGTGTTGAGGAACAAGGTCAAACTACTGCTCTGAATGCTTTAAGTGAAATCAGACCATAGCATGGATTGCTGATCTTGTGGTATAACTGTAAACGATCTGTGTCTGTCAGACGTGTCTCGCCAAGCTCTGTCTGTTTGGCTGAACTCCCATAAAACATGGATATTTCCTAAATAATGAGCTCAAATCTTCAATATCCACCATAAATGGCCTGTCTGTGATGGTGAAATTTTGAAAAGAGAGTTACATTTACATATGGTCATATAGTTTTTAAGTACTACATTTTATTGTGTTTTGTTTTGTTTTATTTTCTACTATGCAAATTGCTCTTGAAATATCATATTTGGTTTTAAACAGCCGAACATCTGCATAGATTTTAAGCACTTATAAATGTCACAGCGGTTTAAGGTTTTTATTGGATGATTTGTATGTAAAACCAGATGCCAGTATGGTACTGTTCAGCAGGTGTGGGTTTTTAATGCATTGTAATGTTCTGAAAGTGAGCAGAACATTAGACAACACTGATAACAAGATGTACTGTTATTTCGAGTAATCCTAGCTGCGGTGGTCCCATTTTACGGGATAGTGCACACTGTTTTATTCAGTGATATTTCATACCGAATCAATTTCATATACTCGCAGAGTTCTTGCTTCGAGATTGAAGTTAACTTGAAAATCTACACCCATCAGGTTCAAGTTTCTGTTGATGGATCAACCGCAGCAATGTCACTTTGTGTCATTTTTCAGGTGGAATGATTCTTAATCCTGCCTACTTTGGCACCAAAGGGCACAACAACACCATGATCCATGAGATGGGTCATATTTTTGGACTGTACCATGTGTTTAAGGGTGTGAGTGAACGCGAATCATGTGATGACCCCTGTCAAGAGACCACCGCATCGATGGAGACAGGAGATCTGTGTGCGGATACAGCACCTACGCCAAAGTCTAAAGCCTGTCATGACCCTGATCCAGTCAATGACACGTGTGGCCTTACCCAATACAAAAACACACCGTACAACAACTACATGAGTTACACAGGTAGGATCAGTTCATTGCTTCTGTTCGAAATCAAAAATGATTTATACAATAAAAAATTTCTGAGCATCATTTATTCAATGTCACATGATCTTATATCATTTTTTCCTATATTCATTAGAATAGGTTTTGTTTTGCTTTGTTAGGAAAATTGCTATCATATATTTTTTGCATGCTTTTATTTTGTTTTGTTTTTTTCCAAGAAACAAGTTGTCATATAGTGTAACAAACATAGCATATTACAAAAAATGCATATCAGCATTTTTAGAACAAGAACTATTGGATGAGATGTTAAAAGACTCTTTAAGGATCACAGTGCAGCCCCAAATTACGAATTGATTGTTTTAATTTTTTTGATACTTTTTATTGGCTTTACCCATTTGTCAGCATGAAGTTGTTAAAATAAAATATAATAAAATAAATAATAAAATATAAATAAAATAATAGAAATATATGATTTAAAATATAAAAATTATCTTACCATTGTATTACTTATTCTTTTATTTATTGTCATAAGTACAGGTCATAACTAGTTCATTTTATTTTTACAAACACACACACACACGCACACACACACACACACACACACACACACACACACACACACACACACACACATATATATATTACTCTGAATGATGTTAACATTATTGCACCCATATTTTCACAGTTTATTTTATCAAAAGAGATTTGAAATTTTGATTTGAAATGGACACTTATCTTGCATTTAAATATGGTATATAAAATCCAAATGTAAAGTGGTATATAAAATCCAAATGTAAAATGTAAAATGAAAATTCCAAATGTAAAGATTTCAACTTTTCTGTTACAGATGATGACTGTACAAACCATTTTACGCCCAATCAAGTAGCTCGGATGCACTGCTATATTGATTTGGTCTACAAAAACTGGGTTCATAAAAGAAAACCCACCCCTGTTCCTCTAGCACCAGTGGTGATTGGTCAAACTGCGGACTACGTCTCTATTAACTGGCTGAATCCAATCAGTGGGCCGCTTGCCCACAGGTAAAGTAAGGAGCATACATAATGCTAGCAAAGAGGAAATAAATATTTATCAGTACAAATATTTACGCTTTATGTTGCAGTATTCCTCTTTAGGTAAATTAATTTCTTCTTTAACAGATCAACCGATTTCCATCTGGTTTGGTTTCAATAGCCATTTATACATCGCCACATAAACATATCTAAAATCCAAATAAACTCATTCATACATAATTTACATGCCATATAAATATGCACTCAGAAAAGAACTGCTTGTTCAAACTTGTTAAAATGAGTTAAAATAAGTTTTTTTTACCTAATTGTTTTATATTAAATCCACTTAAATTTATAAAAACTAATAAGTTAACTTATTCTATTTGTTTCGGGACAACATGAAGGAATTGTGTGAAACCCAGCATTTTTTACAGTGTATATTGGAGATATTGTCCATGATTATGCTTTCTTAATATAAATATAGGTAATACTTTACTTCAAGGTCCAAATCTCACTATTAGCAAACAATTGACTATGACGAATGTTAATAAACTCATAATTTGCCGCTTATTGATAGTTATTTGGGCAGTAGTTAGGTTTATTGGGTAGGATTAGTGATGTAAAAAAAAATGTGCAGAATATGTACTTTATAAGAACAAATAAAAAGCCAATATATCATGCAGGTAATAAGCGCTATAGTTAATTGTGAGAATTGGTACTTAAACTAAATTGTTACCTAAATATATTATACATATGTTTATGTAATAATATTGTGGCACATAACTGTGCCAATCAGTATTGTATTTTATTCACTTATCAGACAGCTGTGACCCAGTTTATGTTACTTTAAAGCAGTGAAAAATATTTTGAGCCCCCTTTTATTTTATATATCATCGCATTTATACACTGTTTCAAAGCACTGTTGTGTCTGTGTAGGGAGGGTGATATGAACTGCCAGCTCTGCGATGAGAACGGAGCTCTCCATCAATATGCCCATGAGGCCACTTCACCTCACGCTTGTGATTCCACTGGATACTGGACGCCAGAAGAAGCAGTGGGTTAGTAATTTATCATAACATTAGTATATATATATATGTGTAAAAACAAAAAAGCAAAACGATATAGACAATAAAAAAAATTTATTTGCTTTTAAATTCAGGGTCAGAAATGAGCTTTCTGGTATTTTCGACTGTGACTAAATGCTTCTTTGCAATTATAAGCTCAGCAGAAAGGTGGTGATTGGTTGTAATGCCAATTGCTGCAAAAACATGCTTTTTTTTACACAAACAGATATATAGTGCACATCTTTAGGAATAAAAAATAATGCAATTAAATTAAAATTAATACATTGAAATAAAAAAAAATCTGAATAATTTATTTTTTATGGTTCTCCTGATTTATTAAAAATTTATAAAAACAATTCCATAACATATTCATTGGGGTGTACATATTTTTGCACCATGATGTTAAGTTTTGTTAGATGAGTTCCAGTTTTGGCTTTGGTACAGTCTTATCTAATGTATGTACACAAATATCTTATTGAATAGCATCCTGTAGAAAGTATTCATTTAAAAGAGAGATCTGTAAGGGGTGTACTCATTTATACTGAGCACTCTAAATGTACTTCTGTGGACAATTCACTTTAATCACCATAATAGTTTTTAGAGTACATGTGCATGTAGGGAAAATCTGTGTTTTTTTCTAATTCATTTTGGTTCTGTTTTGCCACAAACACCAATACCCGAAACAAACTGCTGCATAATGGTTTTACATCAGGATCCTACAAAGTTCTTCCATACGCATGTGATGAATTATCAGATGGTGAGCGCATGACAAAAACACTGTTGGACGTGTTCTTGATCCTCAACACACCACTGAATATGTCACGAATGATCGTCAATGTAAAAAACAATACCTGCTCTTTGATTAATGAGGATAGAGAGAATTTAGCCCTGGCTTCTTTCTCCAAGCTTGTGCATTCACATTCAGGTGAATCGTTCAGTCGCATGTGGGCCAGGTGCGTGCAAGTCTGGAAAATTTTAGGGAATAAATCATTAAATGATAATTGCCAGGATAAAGAACACTCTTTTTGCCATCAATGAATAAAAAAGGCCCTTGGCACAGTGTCAAGTTTTGGTAATATTGGGTGGTGTCCAGAAGCGGCCTGTCATAAAAAAAGCGATGTGTATCCTGTGCAGCTTTTCAACTTTATTCCTCACGTAACAGATGTTAGTGATTATTCTAATCAGAAATCTCTGCTCTGCCCACTCACTGACGTGCCACGGATAAGATTGTGCTTTGAAAAGTCCACCCAAAACGTGGAATTCCTCTCCTAGTCTCCCATTTTCATAAAGCGCAGTATCATGAGAGAGGTCAAACATAAAAATCATCCAGTTAGGTGGTAGTGGAGAGTGATTTTTGGCCCCGAGTCTTGTTTTGAGAAACAGATTGATGAGAAATGAAGCCTTAAATTTGAAAATAAAAATATACGTCTCTAAGAAAACAATATCTTTTCGATATTAATGATGAATGAGATTTACTTCCATTGGTTCAGGGCCGTAATAAATTACGGTAACCTATTGTTTTTGGTTTATTTTTAAAAAGGTGATGAAGTGCACGATGACTACCTAATGTGAATTATTTTGTCGGTCAGTTAATCACGTCAGAGAGACTTTAAGAGCAATATGACAACACTGTTTGTGTAGTATGAAATAATGCTCACGGTAATACCACGCTGAATCATTTGATATCTATATTAACGGAGGCCAATTCAATACCAACAAATCATACTTGGATCTCAGATCTCACATCTTGTAGCGCTCAGCTCTTACTAACCTGTACCATAGCCTCTGTTTGTATTATAAGGCAGCTTTTCGAGAAATAACAATTGATATTTCTGATATTGTAATAAAGGTTACAAAATGTGACCCTGGACCACAAAACCAGTCTGTTGTTACACTGGTATATTTTTGTCAATAGCCAAAAATACATTATATAGTGTAGGTCATAATTATTATTTTTTTCTTATACATTTTCTACTATATTTTTGGTTAGTAATGTGCATGGTAACACTTTACAAAAAGGTTGTAATAGTTAACATTAGTAAATGGAAATAAAGTTGTTCATTGTTAGTTCGTAATCACAGTGCATTAACTAATGTTAACAAGCAATAATTAGAATTTTAATAATGAATTAGTAAATGTTGAACTAGGATTAATAAACGCTGTATAAGTATAGTATAAGTATAGTACTTAGCTCATGTTAGTAAATACATTAACTAAAATTAACTAATAAAAACTTTATTGTAAAGTGTGTACTCAACAATGTACTCAACTTTAAAGGCAATTTTTGAACCCTCAAATTTTTAGTTGTATCTCTGTCAAATATTGTCCTCTCCTAACAAACCATGCATCAATGAAAAGCTTATTTATTCTAATTCCATGTGATTTTACTATGCAGAGTCATTTGATATCTGTATTAGTGCAGGCCTATTCAATACCAATAAATCATACTTGGATCTCAGATCTCAGATCTTGTAGCGCTCAGCTCCTGCTTACCTGTACCGTAGCCTCGGTTTGTACTATAAGGCAGCTTTTGGAGAAATAAGAGTGAGCAGAGACCTGGTTAAGGTTGCTGAAAGAAAACAACTAATAATCCTGATATTTTAATAAAGGTTACAAAATGTGACATCAAAACCTGTTGCACTGGTATATTTTTGTCAATAGCAAAAATACTGTAGGTCATAATTATTGTTTTTTTTATGCCAAATATCGTTATAAAAGCTCATGTTCCCTTAAGATATTTTATACATTTTCTACTGTATATATATTAAAACCCATTTTTTGATTAGTAATATGCGTGGTAGCACTTTACAATAAGGTATTAGTTAACGTTGTTTATTGTTAGTTCATGTTAACTCTCATTGCATTGATGTTAACAAGCATGAATTTGGATTTTAATAATGCATTAGTAAATGTTTAACTATGATTAATAAACGCTGTGTAAGTTTTGTTCATTCTTAGCTCATTTTAGTAAATACATTAACTAAAATTAACTAATAAATAACTTTATTGTCAAGTGTGACTATGTGCATTGCTAAGCACTTAATATACTCAACTTTAAAGGGGATTTTCTCAGTTTTTCAACCCTTACATTTTTAGATTTTCAAATAGTTGTTTCTCTGTCAAATATTGTCCCCTCCTAACTAGCCACACATCAATGAAAAGCTTATTTATTCAAATTTCACGATAATACCACACTGAGTCATTTGATACCTGTATTAGCGCAGGCCAATTCAATACCAATAAATCACACTTGGATCTCAGATCTCACATCTTGTAGCGCTCAGCTCCTGCTTACCTGTATCGTAGCCTCGGTTTGTACTATAAGGCAGCTTTTGGAGAAATAAGAGCAAGCAGAGATCTGGTTAAGATTGCTGAAAGAAGGAAGGATGACACGCTCACAGATCTTGCCGCATTGCTTCTCCCGGCGGGAGCATTACACCACATCTGATACAGTCATTAATTCCACCCTGTGTGGAGGCCCTCGCTCTGTTTATCTGACCAATTGAGTTTTATGGTTTGCCTTGGCCTGCTGCTGTTTACCCTGTACACATCCACACATGTGAGGCCACGCTGGGTGCAAAGGAGCTCTGTCTGTCTATCTGTCTCTCCCTCGACCTGCAGTGCAGTTGAATCTATCATTGTAAAAGCTTTTTGGAGGCAGGGAGTTAACATGGCTTGATTGTTAGACTTGTGCTCTTTACATTAATATGCAAAGGGCTGAGTTCTCTAAACAGCTGTGTCACTTTAGCATTCAACATTTTGGCACAGAAGTGTCTGACTTTATTAATTAACTCTCTGTGGTCCACTTTAAACACCTGAAAATTCTAATTCAGCCTTCATTTAGTTGTACTCTAGTAGTTGGAAAATAATATGGAAGTTGGTGAGGAGCAACTGTTTAGTTACTGACATTTTTAAAACTGTCTTCTCTTGTTTTTAAACAAAAATTATGTAAATTATGACAAAATATCCCTTTGAGACTTTTTACCCGTCTTTATTACATATCCCGATCTTTATCTGCATATCTATCATTGATAGATCAGCTAACTTCTGCAACAGCATGCAACTGATATTCCTGATATTTTAATAAAGGTTGCAAAATGAGACCCTGGACCACAAAAACCAAAAAAGTCTGATGTTGCACTAAAAAAACAAAAAGTAGACTTTTCTTTTATGACAAAAATCATTAGCATATTAATTAAAGATAATGTTCCATGAAGATATTTTGTACATTTTACTACTGTAAGCATATCAAAACTCATTTGATTAGTAATATGTATTGATAAGGACTTCAAATGGACAACTTTAAATGTAATTTTCCGAGTATATAGATTTGTTGGACCCTCAGGTTCCAGATTTTCAAATAAATGAAATACAATATATTGTATTGTATGTATAAACCTTAATTTAAAAACAAAAAATAACAAAAGACACTGGTATAACTGGTTTTGTAGTCCAGGCTTACAAATAATAAAATAAAGCTACCTTTATTTTTGGAATAAAATAAAATGAAGCATACTGTGCTACCTTTTGGAACTTGCAAAAGTTCAATTTCAGCAAATGTTTTTTACCATCTTTGTCATCACCAGAGCACACTTCCCTTGTACATTCAGTGTCATTTCCAACATTTTCAAAATCAATATTCTGGTTGCTGACAGTCTATTTACCTAATGGTAAAAAGATTGCATTGACGCTAATGATACTGGCCGATGATATAATTTTGCTTTGTGCATGAGTGCATATGATGCCATCATTGTATATCAGACAGTGTAATCTGAGAAACTAGCAACCCTCTTCACTTTTTTCAATCAATCAATCAATCAATCAATCAATCAATCAATCAATCAATCAATCAATCAATCAATCAATCAATCAATCAATCAATCAATCAA
>CAIGQW010042275.1:901437-914133 GCA_903798125.1 Danio choprae
CACACACACACACACACACACACACACAACACACACACACACACGAGCACACACACACACACACACATTTCCCGCTATGAATTATGTGCAATTTCCTTGACAGCAGAATCTTTTATGTTTGGTAATTTGATCTGAATCTTTGCGCAATAGGTTTTCAAAAACTCTTTCCAGATTGCAAACTCTGGATTTTAAGTCATTTACTGTAACACAACTGTTCTAATTTCATGTAATAAAGCTCTCAATGTTATCATAGTTTTATGCCACGCATTTACGGTATGTCTTAGGCTGCAACTGATCTTCATAACAAGTCTATTAACGTGGTGCCATTGTTACATAATGCGCTTCAGTGAGAGTGAAACAATCCAGGAAGACTTGCAGGAAATGTTGTGGAGAATAAAAGCAAATAGTTCACCAATTTAGTCAGTGTTGTTTTCGTGACTGAAAGTGCTACATTTTCAGTGAGCGTGAAGCATGAGAAGCATCTAATTCAAACATGACCGTAGACGTAGACGGCGACTGACTCACATGCCTCAAACTTCCCAATGTTTTCATAGTAGCTTGTAACCACATTTTTGTGGATTTAGGGCATTCGGGAATGGCCTTTTTTCTTATATTTACTCTAATGCCACATTAGAAGCTCTCATATATTATCTCCACAAGCTTGTTTGGGGAGCAAAAATCAACAAAGCTTAGGAGTAAATCCTTTGGCATTGGCATGTGAGTTAGGTCAGCTGTTCTGCAGCAGCGCCTGAGCCCATCGAATGCTTTTGTTTTTAATTTGTTGTTTGAACCTTTTTGAGCCCTTTGCTTTTGATAAGCTATTTTATTTTTTTACCAATGAAGTCATCTTCCTTTTACCGTACTGCATTCTCAGACGAGCACTCATGATGTCACTTGCACATGTCGTTCTATAATGAATTCATTTTAATGACATGCTAATTCTCTTTTTAGCCCCACGTGCACATCCGTCAAAACTCATTCATATGCCATGACATCATGCACATATTTTTACGTGACGTCTCGATCGTTTATTTAATCATCTGACTGGAATCACGTTTATTTTCAATTCACACTTAGGTGAAGGCTAGTCTCACCGGCTTGCTATGAAAACACAATTACGACTTGGCAGTCAATGCGTTACTTCTGATGAGTTTGTCTTGTTTTTTTTTCTCCCTCTGTCAGGTCAGCCAAGCCTGTGCTATGTGTTTGAAGGAGATGGAGTGTGTGAGGAGTTTGAAAAAGGCTCCAGCATCCAGGATTGTGGTTTTTTCACTCCTCAGGGGTTCAATGATCAGTGGGCGTCCACTGCATCGGGCTCACACCAGGACCAGAGGTGTCCTGCCTCTAGGGTCACCGGGGAGCCTGCGCTCACTCAGGTAAACAACCATCACCCTGTGAGTTAGGCCATTGTTTAGAATTTGTTAGCTATTGTGTATGATTTAATTGCCTGTATACTGAAATCTCTATGGAAAGTTGACCACTCAATAAAGGCCCTTATTGCGAATGTACAATGCAATGATTCTGCGAATGTACAAAGTCTTGATTCAAAACAAAATATGTCTTTTTGGAGCTGTTCACATCAGGTGCAATTAATCACAGCACATAAAAGCAATTTTTTTGACAAGTGTGTTGATTTTTTCACCTATTCCCTGTGATGAAATGGGCCGCCTGGTTAGATTTTAGTTTTAGATCATGTGCTCAGAGCTGCTGCAGAAAAGAACAAGTCTGATTGCACTTTAGCACAGAAAGTTTGTCATATTTTTTCTGTTAGTTTTTGTGTCTCAAAGAACAAAGAATGTTCTGGTAAAATTCACAATGACTATAAAAAAGAGGTAATTTGGCAACGAATTGCAGAGAAAATGGAATTTAAAGGTACCATAGAAAGAAAATCTGGATGTACCTAGGCATTGCTGAATAATACGATTTTAGTACATTAAAATGGCATACCATGAGCCTCAAACACCATTGTTTCCTCATACTCATGTAAATTCTGTGAGTGTAAAATCCCAGTGAAAATCAGGCCAATCGGAACAAAATACTGCAAACACGCTTGTTTGTAATGAGGCAACAGACTCATGTACACATTTGTAATAAGGCAACAAACAACTGTAAACTGCTGAGTATAAGTGTTTAATTTTTGTTTATGCATTGTGTCATATCACTCAGCTCTTACTGTGATTTTTCTTGAGTGAAAGATGCCAGTAAAATTTATAAAATGCATCTGTTTATGCTGAGGTTGATATTAATTCCTGCCTGTGTTTTCATATACGTTAAAGCTACAAATTACAATTGTAAATGCTTCTCTGCCGGTCCCTTAGGGGCACTTTCAATCATTTAGAGGGGCATTTTTTTCTTCAAGAAAAAAGGGCAGGTGCTCAAGCACCCAAAGTCAAGCACATGCCTGGTTGAAAAGATTGTTAGCAAGGCATCTACTCAATTTGTTAAAATATATATATTTTTCAAATTAAGTAATAAAGTATGATTATTTTGTATGTGTGTGTTTCAGAGTACATCATTAACATTTATGACCGCTTCAGATATGGTCAAAAGCTTTATAAAGAGCCTATAAAACAAATTCTGAAGAGTTGTTTAATTACCCAAGCCACATACTTACTATATCAATTTAACATATTGAATCAATGCACTCTATGGCACCTTTAAGTCATAAGCATGATAGTTTGTTACATGTGACTTAGCAGTGTCTGTTCACAAATCTGCTGTGATATTCCACTCAGCTTGACAAAAACAATCAATTGTGTTCGTATTGAATGAATGAATGAATGAATATATTTGATCATTTATGTTTATGCTTTCCTTTTCAGATGTGCAAGTCACAGTATTTTGACATAAATGAAATAGTGGCTCATGATGCTTGGAGCCCCTGTACTGCCCACTATACACAGGATCAGTCTGTCTGGCTAAAGGTAAACACATGCTCAGTGGACAACATGAAAAGTCACTTTTTTGGCATTTTTAAATCAGGTTATTTTGGATATTTATGGTGGTGAATTTTGAATATCGTTTTGTATATCAAAATACAATGGTTTCTGCTAAGCAACAATAACTTTTTAAAGTTGAGGTCAGTTAGAAATTGATATTTTTATTCAGCTGTAAATGGATGAAATGAATCAAAAGTGACAATAAATAGTTGTTGCAATGTTACGAAAATGAAATAAATCATGTTTTTTGAACATCTGTTCAATTTGTTTCCACTAAGATATTATGCAGAACTTCAACATCTTCAGAACTGCAAACATTAATCAACTATAAAATGTAGAATTTTTGTATATTTTCACAATTATTTTGTATGTTATTATTATTATTATTATTTTATATGAATATTGCAATATTTCTTTATGCCATCCATGTCTATTCGCAGTCAGAGATGACAAAAGTACGCACATCTTTTACTAAGGTAGAGGTACAGATGCTCATGTTAAAAATTACTCTGGCAAAAGTACTGACTACTTAAGTAAAAGTAAAGAAGTACAGCCTTAAACATGTACTTAAGTAAAAAGTATCCATTACTACTTCCTGTTATAGGTTCACACTGGTAACTAGTCCTCACATCATATTGATACATTTATACAAAATAACTCATTCATTCATTTTCTTTTCGGCTAAGTCCCTTTATTAATCAGGGGTCGCCACAGCGGAATGTTTTATCCAGCATATGTTTTATGCAGAGGATGCCCTTCCAGCCTCAACCCATCACTGGGAAACATCCACACACACTCATTCACACACATACACTACGGACAATTTAGCCTACCCAATTCACCTTTACCGCATGTCTTTGGACTTGTGGGGGAAACCGGAGCACCCGGAGGAAACCCATGCAAACACGGGGAGAACATTCAAACTCCACACAGAAATGCCAACTGACCCAGCCGGGGCTCGAACCAGCGATCTTCTTGTTGTGAGGCGATCGTGCTACTCACTGTGCCACCGTGCTGCCCATAAAAAATAACTTACATTTTAATTTTGATGTAAAAAATTGCTATTTTTTAAAGCTGCACAGGCACGCAATGAAAAGAAATAGATTGACTAAATCAAAAAGAATCAAAAAAAAAAAGAATAAAAAAAAATCATTCAAATTGCGTAACGACAAGAAATAATCACGCCACCAGACACATTAACGAGTGTTAACAAAGTAACAAGTCTGGTTTAAAAATGTAAGGAGCAGAAAGTACAGATTTTTGTGTAAAGTCATCAGAAAAATAAATAGTGAAGTAAAGTACTGATACTATAAAAATCTACTTAAGTACATTAATGAATCCCATGCCCACTGTCAGTGTTAACAAATAATGTTACTCAAGCTCAAAATAATGTTACTATAAGGATTACTTACACAGATACACTTTTGTTACAGGTAGGATTTGAGCGACCAGGTGTAGCAGCGTCTGTCATCATCTACCTGGCATATGATGGTAGTTGGCATGGGGAAAACTGCAAGAAAACAGTGACCATTGAACTCTGTGACACCACTGGGAAAAAACACTTGCTTGGTACCACATCTATCGAATGTTTGGTAAAAAACTGTATTATGTGTCAATATGACTTCAACCTGTCTTTTGTGTGGGTTTGTTGACAGGTTCGTATGAGGTGTCGTGTCAGCGTAACCCCCTAGTGGTGAATGTGACTCATAACCTGAGTGTGCCATTTTACCAGACTTCAGCAGTGCAGCTGAATTTCTCCTCCTCTCAAGTGGCAGTGCTGGCAGTTGCATTACGTACTTCTTGTCACTTCAGCGCCTTTGCCCTGACCGGGTGCGCTGAGGGTGGGATGTCCCACGACTTACAAGCACACACAAACAATGCATTTACTCAATGTTTATACACTACCATTCAAAAGTTTAGAGTCTGACTTTTTATGAGTAACAAATTTGAATGCATTTAATGATACATACTGAAAAAATAGAAAATATTATTACTTTTTTTAAAAGGCTGTTTTCTATTTTAATTAATTTTAAAATGTTATGCATTCCTGAATTTTTCAGCATCATTACCTAGTCTTCAGTATCACACAATCCTTCAGAAATTATGTTTAAGAAACATTTCTTATTATTATCAATGTCAAAAACAGTTGTGCGCTTAATATTTGTATAAAATCCAAGATCCATTTTTCGGTCATTTTTGAACATAACGTTTAAAATTACATTTTTATACAAATATTATAAATGTCTTTACTGTCATTTTTGCATGTTTTAATGCATCATTGCTATATAAAAATATTAAATTATTAAAAAACAAGTTACTCATCCTAAGCTTTTTAAATGGTAGTGTAGGGTATAGAAGATATAATGTAAATGATAATTTCACATCCTTTTTACTGAAATATTTTCATCTGATCAGTTTTTAAATGCAACATAAATATACACTTTGCAATATTTGATATTCCACCATTGAGTGGTGGTCATTTTGTGTGTAAATGTACATCTTTTTAATTCAATTTTCCACTTTTGGTGTCATTTCAATTGAGAAATTACTATTTTAGTAATTAAATATTCACTTAGTTATCATCAAAGCCCCTCTTTATTGTTGTGATCACTAAACTTCTGAAGTGCATCTATAAAAATGACAGACCGGGCAAGCCAGTTACCCAAGTCTTCAGATTCAGCCACATACATCATAAACATACACAGATACACATACAGATAAATATACAAACAAAAATCATTTATTATAAGAAATCAGCAATGTATTTGATGTCTGTGTCTGCACCATCAAACTGAATGTGTGTTTTTTTTTTAATCTCAGATGTGTGCGTAGGCTGTGCAGTACTGAGTCATGCAGTCCTGTGAATATTGAACATGCTTCAGTCCACTGTACTCCAGCGTTAGACTCCAAACACTGCTCTGTTTCTTGTCATCGTGGCTTTATACTCACTGTTCTCCATGGCCAGAGCCTTTCTTCTCATCAGGTGAGCACAAGTACCAGGGTTGCCACGGGTCATGGAATTTCTGGAATATCATGGAACTTTTGAAAAATCTATTCCAGACATTGCAGACATTTTTTTGTCCAAGTCAGGGAATATCAGGGATTTTTGTTTGTCACTTTAAATGTTACTTTCCATTTATCAAAATTTTCTCAGTTCCCTTTAATTCATTTCATGCTCATATATTAAATTATCCATTATTGTTCTCACAATGGCTATTAAAATTATGCAAATTATATTAACCCTAAAACCATTTTAATATGTTTTTATTTTAACATATTATTTTTATATTATATTATTAATATATAAGCACTACAGCAGCCTGTTTTTACTTTCATTAGATGTCATGGAAATTAAGCTTTTTAGTCCTTGAAAGTCAGGGAAAAGTCAATGAATTTGATATTTGGCTTAAAGTGGAATTTCTCTTCTAAAACATGAATCAAAGTCATCAAATGTAATACCACTATATAAAATAATATGATATCCAATATAAAAAAAATTATTTTTTTTTAAAGATTTTTTTTTGGTCCAAGAGAAGTGATCTCAAAAACATCTGTGTTTATGCACAAGAATACTGCTGTTTTAATTGGATTACTCATTTTCCCGTTAGGTAAGCTCCAGGTAAACATGTTTACATGACCCATAATTTTGATTAATACAGCCCTATGCCAGCTGTCTTATTCAGATTTCTATGAATATTGGTCAAATCGGGTCATGTAAACATGCTTTTCAGAATGTCCGCTGTAACTGGAGGCTCATTTATATCTGCCCATGTCCAAACAAAGATAATTCGGGGTGATATTAGATATAGACAGTGTTTATTCAATGGCTTGAATTTTTCACAACTGTTTTTGGAGCAAGAAACATTTCGAAAACATGAAAAGAAAGGTCATGGCCTACTTTTGTGAGTCTTGTGACCTACATTTTCCAAATCCTCACGTTACCGTTTGTTATTGTGAAGGAGTTGATTAAGTTATTGAGGAGAATTACTGAAAAAATGCAGTGTAATAAATAGCAAAAGAGCATCTTGAGTATTTTCAAAAGATTAGAGCAGGAACACACATGTCTTAGTTTATTCAGATTATACAGAGCATAAACATTAAAATAACGTTCACATCTTTTTGTCAAATTGCGTTCAGATTGACCAGGATACCAAAGGCTGTGAATATAAACAAATCAAATGATCTATTCGCTTTAGTGGTGTAACTCAATTCTTATAAATCTTTTCACAAACTATACACTGTCAAAATGTAATGACAAAACATCAAGACAACACATTGTTTTTGTTGCTTTAATGTTGCTTTAACTTGTTTTAATAAGTTAATCAGGTTCCAACTAAATTTCTTAAGTTATACTAAGTTTAACTTAATATTTTTTTGCCAGTTCGATTGATGATATGACAAGATAAGTTCATTTGATTCGACTAAAAATTTTTACGCAGCAATAATTTTTCTTAACAAGTGGTTGTGTTTCTCTGTGTGTTTCAGATGGAAGTGGAGCTGATTTGTGTGCATGGAGTGTGGGATCGTGTGGTGAGCTGTCAGCCGGTGGATTGTGGTCCTCCTCCTCCATCTCATGTCTACTTTGCTTCCTTCTCGTGTCCCTGGGGCACCACATTCGGCAAGCAGTGCACCTTTTCCTGTAACGCCCCGGCAATCCTGCAAGGTGAGGATGAGGTCTGGGTTACTAGAGGGTTGTTGGACTCACTTACATTGCAGTGAAAGTGTCTCTTTTTGTAAGACTTTAAGCTATTTTATATAAATTAGTAAGATTTTAAGTCAATAGCAGTATTTTTTGTGGATGTTTTTGTGAGTTTGCCCATGAACACAATATATATTATATATATAAGTTGAAATGTAAATGGGTACTTAAAAGCAAATAAAGTAAAAAAAAATACATAAAAAAATTATATATATAATTTGTGGAGGCCAAAATCAAGATCAAAATTAATTTTAATTCATTAAACAACCCTATTATTATTGTAACACCTCGTTGTGGGTAGATGATGACATGACGAGACGGAACACGGAATTAAACAAAAGACGGATTTATTAAACAAAACACTTACGGGTTACAAAACTGGGCACATGGAACAGGCAGACGGGACAATGACGATGCGACAAGACAAAACAAAATACCGGACAATGAAGGACACAGATGAAAGGGTATAAATAGACAGAGAAATGATTAAACTAATGAGACACAGGGGATGAATGCAGGTGAAACAAATGAACACTGACGGTGGCGGGAAAAGGACAAAGGAATCACATGACTATAACAACAGATGACGCGGACAGAACACTGACAATTATCATATTATAAGTTTGAATTATTTTAAAGTGTATTTGTAGATTACTTTTAATAAAATAGCTGATTTCATTAACTTATCCAGCATATGTTTTACACAGCGAATGCCCTTCCAGCTGCAACCTAGTACTGGGAAACATCCATACACACTCATTCACACACATAACTATGGTCAATTTAGTTTATTCAATTCACCTATAGCGCATGTCTATGGAAACCCACATAACACAGGGAGAACATGCAAACTCCACACAGAAATGCCAACTGGCCCAGCCGGGACTCGAATAAGCAACCTTCTTACTGTGAGGCGACAGTGCTAACCACTGAGCCACCGTGTCGCCACTTTATTTTATTTTATTTTATTTTATGTTTCCCAGCTTGCCTAAAAGAGAACATGAAAAATACTTTCACATTGAGCAATGCAGGCTGGGAATTCAAAAACTGTGGGATCTGCTGTTTACGAGGAGCAGTAACCTTTTTTATATTGTGAAAAATGTTTTGAAAGTTAAATTCAACTGTCTAGAAACAAAACAGGCTTCACAATGTTTCTAAATATTTTCCTTGATCCATTTATGTCCAAAATAAAAAGTGCAAAATGTGTAAAAACTGCCTATAAAATCACATCTTTGTAAGATTTAAAGTGTAAAAATAGGACCACTTTAATGTGTTTATTTTTTTAGCATAACTTACTGTTCCATATACGACTAAGTTATGAGTAATACCTGAGTAACCCAATATTGTGAGCAGTGTAACTGTGAATTTGCTTTTATTTTAAGCTGCTGATGTTTCTTTATTTGGTGATATTTATTTTTATTCTTCATTGATGGATTATGTGTTTTGGGTGTGTATGCATATCTCAAGCAGGTACTCTCTTATATGATTTGTAGTAATATGAACGTTTTTTTTATTTCTTTGAGCTCAGGTGGGAAGTATCTCAGTGTTTTCATTATGAAATGCCTTTTGTGCACATGGTTCTAATGACGCGACTCCCATGTGACATAGGAGCCTCTCAAACAATTATAGTAACATAACTAATTAGATTTTTTTCAAGCTCTAAAGCAGTTTTATTGCTCAATAAAATATAATGATTCCTTTACAAAGTTTTAAGCTCTCTCTTTATACCTGTTTTGTAGTCATGATTAAATTTAGCAATACCTAAAATGGCTGCATTTTTTCCAACATACATGTACTCGCGGCACTACAAAAACATAATAATAATAAACTGACTAAATACATAAATCACAGCATTACTTTTGTATATATCCAATTAATGTCAACTCATAAAAAGATTTTAAAATGCCTCCTAAAAGAACACTACAACCCATCACTGTAAAACACTACACTACAACAACAAGACCAATAAGCATAGCAATTCAGTGATGCAATGTCCTGGACCTTCCAATGAAGCCACTGACCACAGATTGCACTGCTCTCTGCCAAAGCAAAAAAAAAAAATTGGAGCGATCCATCAAAGCCATGCATTTAAAACCATTAGAGTGAGTATGAAGAGTGGCCCCTCGACCCCTGAACCACCTTGCCTAAAATGAGACATCTGAAATGAGTTGCTCTCTGGGGTCTTCTGTAGTATGGGATGAAACTCAGTCTTGTTCTTGCCTACTTGAATGTTTCCTATGTTCACATCTCCACCTGAGTTCTCCTGCAGCTCAGCACTTTTTTCTCTATTTACACAGCCAGGAAAGAGAACTGGAACCACAGTAAAGCCAGACCAATGAATGAGTGCAAAACAACACTGACTAATTAGCATAGCTGCTGTTTATAATGTATTTGAACCAGAGATGTTAATGTCAATGTGAAACTGAAGTGCTATAAATGAAAATAGGTGCTATTTAAACAAACATATAAAACATAGAAGTATTTCTAACAAAATGGCTGGTGCATTAAGACAGGACAAGTGTTTCCTACAGGTGGTTTGTCAAGCCCACTAAACCGCATGCAGCACATTCACGCATCCTTAGCTATATAAGCAAACATATAAAACAAAAGTATTTCTAACAAATTGCCTGCATGGTGCATAAAGTGAGGAAGAGTGCATCCTACAGGTGGTTTGTCAAGCCCACTCACCTGCATGGAGTACACTCACACATCCTACAGTTAGGTGATGCATTGTATCTAGTTTTGAATTAATCTAGTCTGAGCCTCAGACATTAACAGGAAGGTGATTTCAGAGTTTAGGAGCCATATATGAAAACGCTCAACCTCCTTTAGTGGACTTTGCTATTCTGGGTAATACCAGAATACCCTGAGTTTTGAGATCTTAAAGAGTGGGCTGGATTGTAGAGAGACAGAAAGTTGGTTAGATAAACAGGAGCTGGACTATTTAAAGCCTTGAAGTTAAGAATCAATATTTTATAATCAAAATGCAACTTAAAGGGCCATGAAACCACTCTTTTCAAACTAGAGGTGTAAAAACACCCTGCTGAGACAAAGTCAGGAAAGTGGGTGAGTCCAGGTTTGTTTAGGTGCGAGTGTCGAGTGGTGAAAGAGGGAAGAATTTGCATGAAAAGGGGAGTTTCTGTTCGAGCACACGCTAATTTTTACAGAGGCAAAAGAACACACAGACGCAGGGGACAAAGACAGTGTGTTTACATGGACATCAGTAATCAAATTATTTGCCAAATTCTTAATTTGCCAACTTTAACTGCAGTTTGGCACTTTCACTTTCATTCAGTTACATTTCATGCATGCCCCCCGTGATAAACAAGATATTGGATGCGAGGAACTGCTGGAAGAGTGTAGTTTTAATAGAATGTTTGATAGCCTACCGCACGCCGTATGGGAGAAAAAAAAACCCTCCGCATTTCTTGGTAACTTGCACTCGGTAGGTAGCATCAGAAAGCCGTGTGTGTATAGACTATCCTGTCACAAAATACGGCGAAAATCCTACACGACGGTAATAGTTTGATTAAGGTGTTCACATGTTTACATTCGGAGAGCAGCATTTACAGAGTATCTTTCAGTCCATAATATTGTAGTGATATTCACTTACTGTAAACTTAGTACCTAAATAATTTAAAAAACTGAAAGAGTACTGCTGACGACACAAACTAACTTTGCCATCTAAATAAACATGAAAAAAGCACATTGATTGCACACTTACCAAATCCGTAGACAGGACAATCAACACAAGCTAGAGCCGCGTCTTTTTTAAAAGGAGAAGAGTGGCAAATCCGGATTTCACCATTTCCAGATGCGAAAAGCTCTCAGGTAAAAAATGTTCCTTACAAACATATTTTTGTCTGTACTTTAATCCACTGTTATCCACTTGTGAGTCCAGCTATGCTTTCATAGCGGGGAAATTAAAACAAAACCTTCGTTGCAGCACATTTATAAACGCAACACTGATGACCCATATCTACAAACAATTATTCTTCTTCCACTTGTTTTAATTATGGTTGGCAACACAACATGGCGTCTCTCTGCTGTCTGAACACTGTAACATGTAAAAAAAAAGTCTTCGAATCTATCATGCATATTAATGAAGTTGCACCTCATTCACAATCGAGAACGCTGATTGGTTTGAACCAAGTCTTTCTCATGAATTAATGCTGAAAGCTAAAAGACGTCACTTTGTACCCGCTGGTACAGACAGCCAGTCTACATGCTGGAATTCACACAAGGATCTCATGGCCGTGACGCAGCTTCAAAAATGTCATACCGGAAGAACAAATTTACTCAAAATAACGCAAAAACAACCAATTTTCACTTTTTAGTGAAATGTATGTGTCCTAATTGTTTTTTTATAGCAAAGTGAGACACATATATAACTGTCAATATCTCAAAAATATATTTGGTGTTTCATGACCCTTTAAACACAATGTAGTTTTATGCATTAAAAAAATGGTGTATATAGACCATATTTGGTATACAGTTTGTTAAAAGTATGAACCCAGAATATCAATGCTGTGCACTACATTGCACGTAACACCTTTTCCTACCTTCAAAAACTTAAAATAAACACCTAATGTGGCTTAATGCATTTAAAAAAATGATATGCATAGATCATATTTGGTGTAGAGTTTGTTAAAAATATATTCTACCTACGAGCAAGCAGATGAACCCAGAATATCAATGCAGCATACTATATTGCATGTCATGCGTTTTACTCTCGAAAATCATTAGAATAAACACTTCATGTAGAATAAACACAACATGTGGCTTAATGCACTAAAAAGGTGATATACATAAACCAAATTTGGTACACAGTTTGTTAAAAATATATTCTACGTACAGGCAAGCAGATGAACCCAGAATATCAATATGCTGTATTGGATGTAATACATATTCCTACCATCAAAAACCATTAGAATAAACACTTAATGTGGCTTCATCATAAACAAATAAATACAACGTATATAGATGGACCAAATTTGGTGTACAGTTTGTTAAACACACACACGCACACACGCACACACACACACACACACACACACA